>PVJH01023748.1:0-19228 GCA_004026705.1 Nesogale talazaci | reverse complement strand
CACAAGAAATCCAATTACCTTCCGAGACGCTGAGATTTCTGCCCACCCCAAAACGAATTCCGCAAGGATACCCTCTCCCTTTTCCAGGAAATTTGGTTCTAAGTACATCCTTCAGAGGTTGCTTAAGAACATTAATCTCCCGTCTCTCCCCCCCCCACACACACACACCTCTTTTCGTAGGATCCAAGATATGAAGAGGTTCCTCTGCCTAAAACATTGGTGCTGATTTCGGGGTTTGTTTGTTTGCGGGGGCGGGGCATCACATTCACACACATGTCCACTAACCCAAGACCTGTCTAACTCGACCAGCCTGGTTGTCATTTTTCTCCTGGCCCGACTTCATTCCACATCGAGGGTCAACGGGGAAACTAAGTTTGTTTCAAAAATGAACTTGTCGAGAAGGCAGGCCTTTCGGCTTCGTCTGGCCGCCAGCAAAAAGCGTAAGGAGGACAAGAAAAAAAAAAAGATCTCTTCGCTGACCCCTGAGCCTTGCCCCACCCCCACCCCCCGCCCATCCCGGAGTCTCTCCTCAACCCTTCAGAATGAAGAACTCCGCGATGCTGCGTCCTGACTTATATTCTCTAAAATAAGATATCTCGCGCGTCCACCCACACCCACACCCATACACACACACACACACACACACACACACACACACACGCTAAAAAAGAAAAAGAAAAAGAAAAGAAATCCTTGGAATTTTTCAAAACAGCATCTTGCTCACTCTAGCCTCGGCCCTCCCCCCACCCTACCCTCTCCCGGATCCCGAGGCTCCCGAGCAGCGGCGGAGGCGGCGCGCACAGGTTGGCCCCGCGGAGGTCTGGAGAAAGCGAGGTCCCCTCCTCGGTTCCCGCAGATCACAAGGGAGCGCAGCGGGATACACTTACTCGCCTCCCGAGGAAGGAGCTGGGGGTGGGGGGTCGCCTTCCCTGGGCCCCTCCCCCATCCCGAGGTCCGGGCTGGCCGGCGCCCTGGTGGAGGGGGGCGGGTGGAGGAGGGGGGGGTGCCCCAGTCAGCCTGCTCCGGCGCACAGCGATCTGTGGAGCTGCGCAGTAAACCGCCGCTTTCCGATGTAGATTTCCCTTTTAACACCTTCTAAACAAAGGCTAATGAGGCCACTGCATTACTCTATCAACACACAATCATTAGCAACAGAGAAATACACACACACACACACACACACACACACACACAGTGCGCAGGCTGCCAAAGTCGAGAGAATTCTAAAGGATCCCATATTAGGCTAACAAAAAGGAGGTGGGATACGGAGGGGCGGGGAGAGGGGGTGGGAGAGAACCGGCGAGGGAGAGCGAGCGAGCTAGCCAGGCGAGAAAAAGACCAGGAGAAAGGAAAGCCAGCCAACAACCCACAGACCTTAGCAAGGCGAGCCAGGGACCCTGGATGGGGGCGTTCGGGGGTCCTTGGAAAGCTCTCCCTCTTTGGGTTCCAGGGTCCCGGTAAGCTGCAGATATCTAAGACAATCTCCCCGGAGCCAGGGGGCCACCTCCTGGGTCAGATAAGCTCCACCGGGCTGCCTGGCCACAGCCCCTTGCAGCCCCCAGCACAGCCTGCCCTGGGACTCTAAAGGATCGGACCCACCACTAGGCAGGACTGACCTCCAAGGCTAAGGAGGGGAGGGGAGAGGGGAGGGCAGAAGCTGTGCTCAGCTCAGACCAATTCACAGGGTTGGGACACCAGCGGTGGAACAGCTCCCACCCACTCACCCACCCACCCAACAGGGCATGCAGGCCGCTCTGCACGAAGTACCACACTTCTTCCTTCAGACAAAGCGTTTCCCTCAAAGTTGGTGAGGAATGCGTGGTGGGGGTGTGCTGCTTGGACCTTCATGTCTCCTATCTCTGGCTGGCTCCCTCCGCGTCCCCAGGGACCCGGAGGGCCTGCACCCCTCCTTCCCCAACTCCCATATTGCAAGTTAGTATTGGGAAGCAGCCAGGGGTGTGGGGAACAATTTGGCGGGTGAGATCCTTGGGCTTACATTCCACAAAGGGGTCATGAGAGCAAGAAAGTGGGGTAGGATTCCCACCTCCTCTTCTTCCGAAGACCCTGGCAAGAGCTTGCACCTTGTCTTTGGGGTGGCCCTTCTTCGAACCCCCAGACACACCTCCGCGAGTGCTCTCACTCAGTCTGCTCCCTTCCCTCCCGGCCCCAAAGGCCCTGCAGAGATCCCAGTTGGTGGGAACTGACCTGGCCTTCAGGCTGACCCCTTCAGAAGCACTCAACTCAGAAAGTGCTGTCCAGACCGTTGGTGGGTTCTGCCCTCCCCTCTCCAGTCCCCTAAAGTTCCAGACCAGATCTTGATCTGGAATTGAGCTCACTCCAAGAGGTGATGCTGGGGTGGGGAGAGCCATTGTGGATTTAATTCTCCTTCCATCCCTAGCAGCCTTCAGGGGGAGGACAGCAGGAAGGCAAGGAGGGAGGGAGGGAGGGATCTCCTGCCTTTTTTGATTAAATGTCCCGGGTCGGGCTGCCCAGTTAACGAGACCGTTAATTAAGCCGCATGTGATTCCACTGACAGGCGCCCTGCGCCCCGCAGAGATGTTGGGAAAACCGGCAGCCCAGAGCGGAGCCAGCGGGGTGCTCAGGCCGGGTACCCCGCCTCCCAGGGTTCCGTCCAGACCCACTGTCTTGGCAATACCCAGGAACGGACATCTTCAAAAGACTGAGCTCAAGGCTGCCCCCAGCCGGCCGCCCCAGCGGGGACCCGGGACACCGAACCCCACCACTCCCACCTGCAATTCCTCCATCGCTCCAGCAACCTGGCTCGGGCACTGAGGTCCAGAACATACACCCTGGTTCCACCCCAGCCGCCCTGGGTGCACGCACAGTCCGGGGTTCCCCGGGTGGATCCAAGCTCCCTAAGACAAGGGACCAAGGGACCCAATCGGCCAGCTCAACTCCCTCCAGGACTCTCCGGAGCGCCCCAACAGCAGCTTTTCTGCGGCCTCCAGGCTGCGGGGGCCGGAGCTCCAAGGCCGCTGCTCCTCGGGGGCCGGATTCCTGTGGGCAGCGGGCGGTGCGCGGCAGCGCGGCGGGATTCTGAGTGTGTGTGCACGGCGCGGCCTATATTTACACCCCAAACAAAATAATTACACTTTTGTCGGAGGGAGAAAGCCAGTGATTAGGCGCGGGCTCTTTGCGGCAAAACAGTTTCTCAGTGGTACACCAGTATAATTTTTCACGGCTGGCTGAAATCAAAGAGGGGAAGTAATGAATCCGGCGAGCAATTTAAATTTACAATTTGTAACGCCGCCGCCGCCGCCGCCGCGCAGACCCGGCCGAGAGCGCAGCTCGGAGGCGCTCGCTGCGTTTGTTTAATGTTAACGCGCCTCTGGCCCTTGGGGGTGGGGGGATAGGGGGTAGAGGATGGGGGGTTGAGGACACCGAAGGCTGGGGGTGGGGGTGGGGGTTGGTAATGACAGAAGTCGAGAAGGGACTACTGCGTCTACCAAGAGGCGGTGAGAAGAAAAATATGGGCATGGGACGCCCCTCCCAGGGTCCTTGAACCGCCGCAGCCCTAGCGCGCGTTCGCCCGAGAAAGACGGCGCGCACGGACTTTCTAAGGCCCTGGACTTAACAGGGGTGAAGTTAAAGATTCCGGTGGCCCAAAGGGGTGAAGGGGGGCGGACCTTCACAAAAGGGAAAATTTCAGGTCCGCTCCAACTTGCTGGAAGGTCAACACCAAATGCCCAAAGGGCCTGACTCAGCCTAGCTGGACTGCTAGCACAGAGACCGGTGGCAGTGGCTGACTTGGGCCCCTTGTCCTGGGCTTTCAAAACTCCCCACCCTGGGCGGACGCGCGCCTTCTCGTCCGTAATTAATTACCGAACTCAAGGGGGAATATGCAACCGCATATTACTAACTCTACAGGGCTTAAGTGCTTGGAAACAGATTATTGTCTTGTTTGTCTTTTGTCTGTTTTACTTATCCCTCCGCCGTCTGTCGAGTTGTAATGTTGATACGCTACTCTACGAGGAGGAAGATTTTTTCCTATAGTAAATTCCATCAACATCTTGTATAAGTGACATGGAGTCTCCATGCATTACCCTGTTAAGACACAAGCGGTTTATTAGTTACATATAGGGGCGGATTTCGCTGCCTGGTCGCCATCTGTTAGCGCTGTTCGGGCGGGATAATAGTTGGTGAGTTCCTGTTTGCTGCTGGCTGCCGGGGCTCCCCCTGGTAGGTGGCTGGACTCCTGCAGGGGACAGAGATCCTGGAGGCAGGCAGAGACGTCTTCCAGGTTCTTCTGCTGTTGCATGGCTGAGGTCAAGGCTTCCCTGGACCACGCAGGGACTGGGTCCTGAGTACCCTGCGGAAGTTCAGCTTCCTCCAGATGATCTCAAGGACAAGCTGGCATCCTGCACTGGGTATCCTGCCCCTCCGCTTTTGCACTCACCCACCCCCAAACCTCTCTTGCCTGGTGCTTTGGCTGCTGGGACCCAGCTGTGTGTCCCAATTTAAGTGCTTCCAAGGAGGAACATCCCAGAGAATCTGCAGTCATACACTATTGGGTGAGCTGGGAGGGCGACCCTGAGCCTCGGGGTCCCAGGGCATCTGGGGGGGGTGGTGGAGGATACTTGGAGGTGGCCCTGTGTATCTAAGAGGCCGCAGCACAGGGTTTTGTCAGGATGGAGTGATGGGGAGGGGGAGAGGAAGCTTGACTTGTCCTTGGGCCCCCAAATCTCTGTGGAACAGGATGAGACTGCGGGGCCAGTTACAACCTCAGGTGCAGGACTGGAAAATCTGGCAGAGAATGGAGGGAAGACGACATAAAAAAAGGGGGGAGGGAAGAAATAGAAAAGAAAGTGATAGAGGGAAGGTAGGAATGCTAGGTAGAGCAGAGGCAGAACCTGGGAGTAGAGTCATCTAGACAGAAAGGAAGACAGACACCAGGAGAGGGACCTCACCGGCACCCCTGGTGAGACAAAGACTGGGACTTCAACCAGCCTGGGTGCCTCCTGTTTCTCTCCCCAACCCCCAACCCAGCCAGAGTGACAAAAACCCAGGCCAGCCTGGCATAGGCACCCAAAACTTTGGTTTGCTCTAGGGTTCTGGGAGCCTCTTGCTGGGCCTGTCCTCCACTGTTTGCTGTGTCCAGGAGGTCAGGTGGAAGCTGTGCTGCCTATTCCTGGACTAGCTTATTTCCCCCCTGCAGCCTCCACACTGCCGTGTGATCTGTCTCCCTCAGATACCAGCCTGCTAGGGAGAGGCCTTTGTCCAGAGACAGCTTGTGGGTCGATGTCCCTAATAGCACCCCTCAATTCCCTCTCCCTCTCCCAAAGACTGTGTGAGTGGGTGGGCATTACTGAGCCTGGAGAGAAAACAGGAGAATTGAGTGTCCACCAAATGCCCTAAAAAAATCTCCCTCCCAAAAACCCACAAGAGAAAGCCTTGCTATCAGCACGCACAACGCACACAACGTACCCTCGTGCACACACAAATCCTGCTAACCATACACAGCAACTATCACACAACATTCTCCACACAAAACACAGCCACTTCTACACAGAGCAGTCAAACACTACCTTCACACCCAAATACACCATTCCGACATTTCAAAGTCTCCCTCTACCAACACATACACACACATACAAATCATACACAGCCTCTCACTCGCTTTCCAACACCCCCACACACATTGTGTCGGCCTCTCCGCTAGGTATACTCAGCTGCCATGCACAGGACCAACAAAAACACCAGGGTACTGGGCAAATACATGCACATTCGCAGCAACGGAGGCGGACCTCAACCTTCAGGGATGCACATTCCAACAGCAGGCACTCCAAAATGCACTGGCCCCGACCCACCCGGCACATAGACGCTTCAACAAGTAAACAGAGACACACTATGGGCACAGGGCAAACACATGAAGGTATGCAAACCCACACTCTCCAGTCTTGCTGCTTAAACTCAGCAAACATGCCCAAACAGACGTTCCAAGCAACCCCTCTCATTCCACCCCTTGGGTCCAGGCTCAGGCAGCTCTCAGACCTGACAATTCAGGCTGAATCAGAGAGAAGGTCAAATCGTCAGGCTGGTCCCCTTGCGAAGGCCAGGGGCCCCTTCTTCTCCCTCCCCTATGCCCTGACTTCATCCCACACTTGGGAGCCTCCCCATATTTCCCAAACCCTGGGTGCCGCCAAGGTTCAGCACCTTAGGAAAGCTGGGACTGGCACCGACCAATGTGTTCCTTACATGGGTGCCGATAGCACCCACACAGCTGATCAGGTACCAGTCTCCAAGTGTGACCTGGGGGAATAAGACTGGCTGCCCCACAGTCAATACAGTGCCTTGTGGATATGAGAGACCCCTGAGCACCAGGCTGTCCTCACCGCTACCTGGGAGCTGACAGCAGGAAGGTCCATCCGTCCTGGACATCCTCCTGGTCCCCCTTCAGAGCACCATGGGCAGCTCAGGCCGGAAGCTCCTTGGAGTCGCGGCCAGTACAGTTAACCTCCACTCCCTACACCTGTGCCTGGTTGGACCCTGCAAGTCGACTAGAAAGACACGCAGCCCAGCGGCCTCTGAAAGCCAGCGCGCTCCTTCTCTCCAGAAGGGCTTGCCTGGGCCCCAGACCCGCGTATGACAAAAGAGGCCCGGCTTGGCTGGGGCGACTGCGCAGCGCAGCTCCGAGGGCGCCCAGCCCAGGGGCGCGCCAGGGGCTGGGGAAGTCCAATCTGGCCGAGGAGGGGGAGGCGAATGCCGAGCCCGCCCCAGGCCTCGGGCAACTTCTATAAGTTCCAGGGGTGGCGAGGGGGCAGGAGTCCCTCCCCACTTGGTCTTGGAACGCCGGCCCCCACTTGCTAGGGAAGCGAGAGAGAAGAGACGAACTGCTTTGGGGATCTTTCAGCTAGCGCAGCCCTCGCCACCCCCACCCTCAGCCCCAAACTGAACGGTAAATACTTACTTAGCGTCCGCACCAGGTACAAGCTAATACTCCACAATACTGATGCCTTGTTTTTTTTGCTCTGTCCCGACCGCAACGTTGTAGCCAATTTAGATATGCTATAAATTTAAGAGGTTGCCATGGCCACGGCGCGCCCATTGGCCACCGGGCCCCCTACGTGCCGCGCCACGTCACCAAATCTGAATAAGGATGCGCGAATTAGGCGGCGGCCAGACAAAGATGAGGATCGGGACCGCTTGAAAGTGGGGGAAAGTGCCGGCGCCTCAGCCACCGGGGAAAGCCGCTCGGCAGCGCCGAAGCCAGCCACCGCCCGAGCCACCTGGAGGAGCCTGGAACCGGCGCCGAGAAGCGCGGCTCCGGCATGCGGCTGTGAGCGCCGGCCCGCCCCAGCCCCAGCCCCAGCCCCGCGCCAGGCGGGAGATCGCCTCCGGACTTGCCCGGCTGAGTCTTGGCCCCGAGCGGACTCGCCTGCCGGCGGCCGAAACCTCAAGCGGAACACCGCGGCGGGCCTGGGGGGGAGGGGGGGCCGGAGGGCCGGGGGCCCAAAGGGAGTGCTAGGCGGCCTGAGCCGCTGGCGCGCGGGGCTATGATGGTGCACTGTGCCGGCTGCGAGAGACCCATCCTTGACCGCTTTCTGCTGAACGTGCTGGACCGCGCGTGGCACATCAAATGCGTTCAGTGCTGCGAGTGTAAGACCAACCTCTCGGAGAAGTGCTTCTCGCGCGAGGGCAAGCTTTACTGCAAAAATGACTTCTTCAGGTAAGAGGCTGCCCACCCTGCTGCCGCCGCGCCGGCCCGGAGTGCGATCCGCTCCTCGGAGAAACCCAGCCCAGCTCCCGAGCTCGCCAGCTTCGAGAGGGCGACAGGCAGCGCTGCGCTGCCTTCTCCGCGGGCCTTGGGTGCAGCCCAGGGCGTGGGGAGGAAGCAGGACGCTGCTTTTGCTGTTCCTTCCTTGCTGGGTCACTCAGGTCCTGGCCCCCCCCCCCCCCACCAATGCTTCTGCAGGTGCCTTGACAAAGTTCCTCTCCAGCGGCCCCTGCTTTTCTTGGGACCTGGGACCTCAGGGCCGAAGGCTTCAGCCTGGTCCGGTGCCTTGGGGGTGGCTGAAAGCTATTCCACTAGGCTGAGGGCTAGGAGCTCACAGGCTGCCCTACTGCCTGGCAGGAGCCCCCATAGCCCTCCTGGACAGAGAGAAACTTCCCAGGCCCAGAGGGAGCCCCTTTCCCCCCTGGGCCAGGAAAGGGCCCCTGGTGAGGAGCAGGGTAATGTTTTCTGGTCCTGCTCTGCCCCCCTCCACTCTGAAACATTTTCTCTCCTGAAGCAAAACAAACAACCGAAACAGTAAACATGAAATGGGAGCTGAGAAGCAGGACTTCAGGTCCTGAGCTCTGTCACCCACTCCCATCAGCTTGTGGGTTCTTCGGTGGGCCAGGGCTGATGGTCTCCGGACCTCTGTGGTCCAGGCTTGGGAATGCCAAGGCAAATCCTAGAAGGTTGTGTGGCCTGCTGCAGCTCTGCCCTGCCTGCCGGAGCCAGCGCCCAGCACGGCTTTGTGAGTGAGAATTCTGCTGGTGAGAGAAGGGGGGTGTGATTAACACCAGGGAGAAAGGCAGCCTGCAGCCTGGGCGGCTTGGCGCTGGGGAATTTGAATAGGAGAAAATGTCAGCCTCGCCTTTACACGTGTAAACTCCCCGGCCCCAGAGGCCAGGCGCCCCTAATGTGGTGGAGCTTGCAAAGAGCCTAATGATTTTTGATAAGGTGCATATGGCCAATTACACTGCCGGATAAGGCCAAAAGTGACTTATGGCTTCTAATGCCCTCACTACATCAACGTCACCCAAATTCACCCGGTTTAGAGACAGGGGCTGGGGGTAGGTGTGTGTGTGTGGGGGGGGGCAGTCCCAGGGTTTTCTGATTTCTCCCTCCCCCATCCCCTCCTAGCACCTAATGATGCCACCGGAACCACGAGTTCTGGGAGAAACTGGCACTCCCCACACACTCCAGGGAGAAAGAAAAGAAATTAGATCGGGGACATGGGCAGTGGCAGAGGGGGAGGGTGGACTGGATTCTATGACCTGATGTACTAGCCTTAGGTACAGGGCTAAGAATTGGGTTTTCCTCACATCCCTCCCCTGTCCCTTCCAGACTCAGAGGTTTTGGGGGTAAAGACTCAGACCCTGCTTTCCAGAACCCTTCCCCCTTCCACTCCCAGCTCTGCTGGCCAGGGGTCTCTGAGTGGGATTAGAAGGCTCCCTGGAGGCAATAGGGATTGACAGGGGATTCTGCCCTGCTTCCTCAAATCCAACTCAAGAGATGGCTCCCCCCACCCACCCACCCACCCACTTGGAGCCTCCTACCCTACCCCAAGCCAGGCAGCCTGGTCCAACTTGAGCCAGGACAACTGACAGAGGGTCCTTCCCTTTCCGGGCAAAGTCAGGTGACAAAAACGTCCAAACTGGGCCTGCCTGCTTCAAAACCCTCCCTGGTCCCCAGAATCACAGCATTTCTCTGGACGGGGAGAACGTGGAGGTGGTAGGGAAGGCAGAAGCATCTTGGGGGCTATGGCACCTCTGCTTTGCTGAAGGCTGCACCCACCGCCTGGCCTTGGCAGCCCTGGTAGAGACGAGTAAACCTGACTGATCAGCCCACAATATTTGGACAGATGCGGGGTGGGGGCAGTTTCATTGGAAGATTTGAAAATGGAGGCTGCCCGGGGCGCCTGGCAAGAGGTCAAGGGTTCAGAAAACAGGACCCAGACCCCGCACTGCAGTGACAGACGCCTCGTGTCCGCAGGCGCTTCGGCACCAAGTGCGCGGGCTGTGCGCAAGGCATCTCGCCGAGCGACCTGGTGCGGAAGGCTCGCGGCAAAGTGTTTCATCTCAACTGCTTCACCTGCATGGTGTGCAACAAGCAGCTGTCCACGGGCGAGGAGCTCTACGTCATCGACGAGAACAAGTTCGTGTGCAAGGACGACTATCTGAGCTCCTCGAGTCTCAAGGAGGGCAGCCTCAACTCCGGTATGAGGCCCGCGCGCTCGCACTCTGCCCCACTCTCGGGCGCTCGCTCAAAGAGCGCATCTGGGGAGTGGGGCGGGAGTAGGACCCTCCCTACCCTAGACTGGGATCTGCAGCAGGATTGGGATAGGGATCACCAGCCCCCCTGCTCCTTCCACTCAAAAGCCCTTCCCACCTTGCTCCTGGTCCTCCTTTGGAACCCTATCTCCTCCCTTTCTCTCCTGGCCTCTTTGAGCTCCTGGCCACTTTGGCCTGCTCTAATTGGAGTCTGGAGGAGGAAGAGGAGGATCAGAGGCCCCCTCCTCCCACTGCCTCTTCCCACCCCCTATGCCCAAAGGTGCCTTCTCCCTCATTCCACTCCACCCAGAAATAACCAGGACGTGCAGAGGGAACCAGACCCGGGCTCTTCCTCAGGGATGGGAGGGAGACCTGGGGGAGGGGCTGCCACAAGGTTTGGGGGAGGTACCGGCCTGGCGGGAGGTGGCCAGGGCTGGTCTGACCTGCCGGAGGCTTGGAGAAGCTGACCTGCCTCTGATGCTATTGTCCCCTTGCTGTTCCGTTCTCCCTCCCCAGTGTCATCCTGTACAGACCGTAGCTTGTCCCCGGACCTCCAAGACCCACTCCAGGATGACCCCAAGGAGACGGACAACTCGACGTCGTCGGACAAGGAGACGGCTAACAACGAGAATGAGGAACAGAACTCGGGCACCAAGCGGCGCGGCCCGCGCACCACTATCAAGGCCAAGCAGCTGGAAACACTCAAGGCCGCCTTCGCTGCGACGCCCAAGCCCACACGCCACATCCGAGAGCAGCTGGCGCAAGAGACCGGTCTTAACATGCGTGTCATTCAGGTGCGGCCCAGCCCGGCCACCCTCGTCCGTCCCTACCGTCCCAGGAGCCTAGAGGAACCCACCCCACCAGCCTTCTTAGCTAAGACCGTGCCTAGCTCAGGTGCCCTAGGGAGGTCCCACACAGCTGAGCAAATGAGCCCAAAAGATAGGGTCAATCGGCCCTGTTCGCTAACCTCTCTAAAGTACATCCCCTCCCATTCTAAGAGGGCTTGAATCTCAGAGATCCTGGGCCCCTTTCTCCTTCACCGAAGAAAAAGAGCTCCTGCTCCTAGTAGACCCTGGCCCTGCCTGGAATTGGAGTTCAACCCACGGGCGGAAGAGCCAAGGCCCAGGCTGAGCCAGGCCTCTATGAGAGTCCTTTAGAAAGCCGTCAGGCTGCGGGCGGCCAGAGGATAAGGAAGCCCAAGTCTTTATGAGTCGCCCCACGGGTCCGCAAAATCCTTCACCCTTGGCTGGTTCTCGGAAGCCCTTCCGTAGCCCTCCCGGCCTAATCCGACCAGCCACCGCATTGGGGAAATCCTCGTGCGCAGGAGGCGCTAGGACCCAGCGGGAGTGTCCTGAGCTGGGAGGGTATCAGAGGTCACCCCTGGCCTAGAAGCTGACGTCCCGCGCTCTCTTCCTTCCAGGTATGGTTCCAGAACCGACGGTCCAAAGAACGCCGAATGAAACAGCTAAGCGCGCTGGGTGCCCGGAGACACGCCTTTTTCCGGAGTCCGCGGCGCATGCGTCCGCTGGGCGGCCGCTTGGACGAATCTGAGATGCTGGGGTCCACTCCGTACACCTACTATGGAGGTAAGATCCTCCTCCAGCGAAGACGCTGTCGCCTACCTCGACCAGCGCCTTCCAGGCACTGAAGCTGCCGTGCCTGTGCCCGCGCGCTCTGAGCCGCCCACACAGCCATCCTCTCCATCGCAGACACTCAAACGCACACATCCACACAGGACACACGCAGGCCTGGAGACTCCTTATTAGACACCCGTGCGTCCGCGGACGCTTCCTGGACATGCCATCAACCCGGTGCGCTCACCCCCCCACCGTAACGCATCCGGGGTAATACAGTGAGGCTCCCGCAGCAGAGACCTCAGGGACACGCATCTGGACCCTCCGAGAGTACCCGTCGTATCAGAGAATCACCCAGACCCCAGAGTCGCAGAGCACACCGAGACCCGCAGGCGCCCACCAGGCACGCACAGCGAGCGCTCGTACAACCTAGGGTCATTGCCACAACGTGCCGCGCAGCCGCGCAATGGAGGAGTGCCCTGGACCAAGATGGGGTCTAGGGTTGGGTGCCACCGCTCTAGTTCTGTCAGCTCAGATGTCAGTAGTTGCTCCTGGCCGCACTAATCCGTTTGTGGGGGATGGGGTGGGGCAAGCACGGAAGTCCACTGGGTCTGGGCTAGGGCTAGGGGGAATAAGAAGGGGCGTTCAGGGCCTCTGGCCTGGGTAAGCTTTCTGAGAAATCACCCTTCTCCCTCTCTCCTCCAGCCTCCTCTTGAATGCTCTCATTTCCCTCAGTCCCCAGGTCACCTGCTCCAATTCCTCTGACCCTTCCAGTGCTCACCCCCATCCCCACCCCCACTCCCGTCCCTTGTGGTGCCTCTCGCTCACCATCCACCTTCTCCAGAACCTTGAACCTCTCTCACTTGAGAGAGCCCCAGAAGTTCCATGTCTGAGTGGTGGCTTGGGTTCGGAGTGGCCCTGGCACTATGCCTGCCCACGGTTTAGCCTCCCCTTTTGAAGAGAGTAGCTTTCTTTCTTAGAAGAATCAATTTGGTGGGATGGGAGGGTGCAGGGAGCAATGCACTAGGCAGCCCTGGAGGGACCTTTGGAGATTCAGGATCCCAGACCCTCCCGGTCCAGAAACTGCTTGGTTTTCTGGGGAGATGCCTTGTGTGTGGCAGAACCCGGGTTTAAGGAACTCCAGCGCCTAGCCTGGGAACTGCTTTGGTGTTGCGTGTGTCCTGGGGTGGGGGATGAGGGGCTCTCCATAATGAAGGGGCATTCGTGACCAGGAATTTTGCCCCGCCTGGGTAATTAACCAAGCTCCTTAGAGGACCCGCGCGTCCAGCACCCATCTCGCCTTCTCTGGGTGGGCGCCGGCTGGGTGGGGAGCGGTGGGGCTGGATCGTCCTTCTTGTCAAGGGGACTCGTTTTTTTTTCTGGAATGGCGCGGGTTGGGGGTGGGGGTGTAGGATCCCCCTTCCCGGGTCCTCAGCAAAGCGGCCCCGCCTAATCCGCGCTGGGAGTTCCTGACGGCGGCGGCCGGCAGCGGGCGAGAAAGAAGCCGGGCGGCGGGGCCGGTGGCTCCCCGTGGGAGCGTGGACAAAGCCCCAGCTGCGGCTTTTGTGCCCTTTTCAGACGGCGTTTGTTCCAATTACCTCCGGCCCGGCCGCCATATGGGCGGAGGCGGCGCACCCCGCTCTGAGGCCCGCAGCCCTAGCGCTAGGGGCGCGCTAGGGGCGCGGGCGTCGCCAACTCCGTCCCTTTGGGGCCCCCACCTCCTCGCTCTAGGCCTTCCCTCCGGAGCAGTGAGGAATGAGCGATTTTTACAAAGTAAAAGGCGGCCGCTTTAGTTAGGGCCAGACCCTTCTGCAAACTGCTCCGCCGGCCCTCCCCTCCGCGTTTGGACTGGTTACACGGTTTGGAGAGTGTAGTGGGATTGGTAGCGTCCCGAATTAGCCTGGGCGACCCTGGCGGACCCCGGACGGGGCTGAACTGGAGGGAGCGTGGCTGCTATTCCCGCCGTCCGAAGCGGGGTGGGGTAGCTACCAGCCGCTTCTTTCGTGGGATCTCCCTCCCCAATCCGTCGAGGGGGGTGGGAGGGGCTGTCCGAGAGAACTGGGGGAGGGGCCTTGAGAGGAAGGCCAATTGTACCCTCTGGGCTGAGGGTGTGTGACCTGGGGGTTCCTACGCCCCAGGATTTCAGGGCTGCTCCAAACTGTACATTTTGGAGAGAGAACAGAGAAGCTATCACTAGCTTCTCAAAAGGTTCCATATCCCTCAGTGGGTTGTTTCAAACCCAAAGGGTCCGACTAGAGGCAGTCTTTCTCCCCTCCTCCGTATCAGTTCCCGGAAGGCAAGGTGGGCGGGCGGGCCGCGAGGGACGGATGAGTCCTACAGACCTCCGCCTTGGCTACCGGTTGCCCTAGAACAGCCTAAGCCTGGGTGGGGCCGAGCACGGAATCCAGTGAGCTGCGGGGAACCAAGGAGAGACCTCAGAGGTCCGGGTGCGCTGGCGTCCCATTTCCCCTTGCTCTGGCTCTTCCGCCCGGCCTGGCGCTCTAGGCGCTGTCCTGTCCCAGCTTCTCTCCTCCGTTTAGGCGCTGAATGGTCTCAGGTCTTGGTCCCCGACCCCCCCACTCCCACCTCCACCCCACCCCACCCCACCCCGCACAGACTCCAGGTGTCTTTCCCCCGTCGCTGGCCAGCTTGGTTGGGGTGGGGGGAGGTGTCAGGTCTCTGGGCGCCTCTATCCTCTGCCTGGCTGTTTTGCTGTGTATCTGGCCAGGACATGCTCGCCCCTCTCATCTCCACTGACTCCGTGTTTCTGTGTCCAAGACTCCTCCAGCCTGTGCATGTGGGAGTTCCCTGTTGCCCCCTACGCTGTGACCAGCAGCATCGTCCTATCTCTGTCTCCCTGCCTCTTTGTGTCTCTCCAAGGATCTGGAAACCTTACCGCTCTCTGAATTTTCCAATCTCTGAGTGTCTCCTTATCTCTCCTACCAGCTTGACCCCTGACTTCGCATCCTCTACCAACCTGAGGGGCTTAGGGCGCCGTCCCCGCGCCTCTGGCCTCCTCTTTGGGTCTCTGACCCCGGTTCCCTTCAGCCTTTGCGTGCTTGTGATGCCTGATGACTCTACCATCTCTGACCACTGCCTGTCCCTCCTGTCCCCTCCCGCAGATTACCAAGGTGACTACTATGGCCCCGGTGGCAATTATGACTTCTTCGCTCACGGCCCGCCATCGCAGGCGCAATCCCCAGCCGACTCCAGCTTCCTGGCCGCCTCCGGGCCAGGCTCCACGCCGCTGGGCGCTCTGGAGCCGCCGCTGGCCGGACCGCACGCAGGCGACAACCCCAGGTTCACCGACATGATCTCGCACCCGGACACTCCCAGCCCGGAGCCTGGCCTGCCGGGCGCGCTGCACCCTCTGCCCGGCGAGGTGTTCAGCGGCGGGCCCAGCCCACCCTTCCCCATGAGCGGCAGCAGCGGCTACAGCGGACCCCTGTCGCACCCCAACCCCGAGCTCAATGAAGCCGCCGTGTGGTAAGGCCGCCAGGCCGCCCGCCCCTCGCCCTCTGGGACGCAGCCGCCCCCAACCAAAACGCACCCCACGATCCCCTCCGCGGCTCTCTCTCTCTCGGATCCGCACTTCACCCACGGCTCTCCAAGGGAGGGGTGGGGGCCGACCGGCAACCGCGAGCCATCTCATCTCCAGAGGGTCGAGATGGAGATGGTCAGTGCGCTCTCCACTTCCCGGGACTCCCCCACCCGCCTGCGCACCGCTTCTTTGGGACCAAGAGAGTGTTGACGCCCAGGGGCCCAGACGCTGTTTTCCCCCTCTCTGCGATCCAGAGCTGCATTTGGTCAACCTCTGCCCACCTCTGCGCCCTGGCTTTTAAGAAGCGGCGATAAGAGCGCGCGCGCGCGCGCGCACACCATCGGAAGGGAGAGAGGGGTCGCGAGCAGAGATGGGAGCGCGCGCAGCCAGACCGGGGAGCAAGACCTTCGCGTGTGCTCGTAGGCGCCCCCCGGTGGTCGATATTGAGGCTCAAGGTCAGCTCTTCCAGGAAGCCTGTGGAGGTGTGTGTGGGGTGCGCTGAGGACATCGCAGGTGGGGGGCCACCTCCCCCACCCTCCCTTACTTGGACATTACTTTAGAGTCTGGGTGTCCGGGCCGGACTCGAACACTCGCCACCCTGCTCTCCCGCTGGGGGAGGTGCCCAGGTTGCTGGGCCTCTGGCCCCCAGACTGCCCCCCTCCCCCGCTTGGGGCCTGGAGGCTGAGCCGTCAGGATGTACAGTATTATACTTTTTTGGAAGTCGAACGCTTCTAGTTTCCTTATTTTGTATAAAGAAGAAACAAATAAAGTATGTTTTTGTGTTTACTGTTTATTCATTGTACGCTGGTTACCCCGGGTTGGACATTATTATGTTTTTAAGAGAAGAGGGGCCTAGAGAGGGAGGAGAGACAGCAAAAGGTTTACCACCTCCCCTCATCTCCAGGGACATTGGTTTGGTGACTTCTGGCCTGTGAACTTGCCCTCCGGAGTTTGATGGGCGCAGGAGAACGAGGAGGGCTGGCAAAGATCCACGGTGTTCGAAATCCACTGTGGCAGGTCCCAAAGGGGTCCCCATGACTTGAAATCCATTCCATGGCTGTGTGAGGAAGAGACAGGCATCCCCAGATCCCCCGGGGTGGGGGTCAGTGACTCAGCACTTGGCTGCGAGCCAAAGACGTGGTGGTGGTGGTGGTGGTGGTGGTGGTGGTGGTGGTGGTGGTGGTGGTGGTGGTGTGATGAACCCAGCCCAGATGTGCCTCAGAGGGGAGCGATAGAAAAAAAAATACGTGCCTCAGATGAGGGGCCTAGCAAACCTGCCTCAGAAAAAGCCACAGCCTTTGGAACCATTCTGCTCTGTGCACATGGGGACATGGGTTGACATAGACTTGTCAGCAACCCATGAAGACTGTGACACAGGCCTGGGTTCCTCCCTCCGCTTTGGGAAAAACCCAAATGCAACAAGTCTGTCTGGTGTGCGGGCGATGGGGGCTGATGGCAACCTTGATAGTTCCTGGGAGAACTGGCCCAGAGGGTTTTCTAGTTCCTGTTTTGTGGCCATCATGGTGACAAGCAGATTGACAGCCTTTTCCCTAGGGTGCCCATGGAGGCGGCTGTCACTTTTAGCCACCCCATGTCTCAAGGATGCCTGCTCCTGCACCAGCTTCACAACCCTCCTGACATGTGAGCCCATAGCAGCAGCCACTGTGTTGCTCCGTTTCTGCACCACTAGCTGAGTTCTCATGGTCCACCTTTAGGCGGGTCTTCCAGCGCTCACTCTGTGACACCCAGGGACCTCAGAGGCCTTCAAAGTGTCTGGTGAGTGGCTGAATCCGTGGCTTGATCTCGGTATACCAAACACAAAAACAAAACACAATCCCTCGCTTCTCTCTTAACTATGCCCATGTCACTCCACTGGGGAGCCTAGGGGGGTGGGTTAGGGAGCCGGTGGTGGCTCTTACCTGCCAGGTGGGGAGACTTGGTTTCCACTCAGGGCCAATACCTCTGATGCACAGCCATCACCCATCTGTCAGAGGGGGCCGGAGTGCCATCACGATGCTGAAGAAAGAGGCTTCCATGGAGCTCCCAGACTGAGGTGAGGAAGAAAGGCCTGGTAACCTACGTCTGAAAAATCCACCGATCGGGTCACAACAGTCCGAACTCATCCTCATTGTGCATGGGTCCAGGATCACTTGACAGCAGCTAAGAACAATACCAATTCCAGGTGGGTGTGGTGGAGGTGATCATCAAACAAATGAAAAATCGAGGAGGCTGGTCAGCGGTGCGATTTACCTGCAAGGCTGTATATAGCAGATGAGAGTGTCCATGCAGAGCTGGGGGCCCTCTGCCCCCTGACTGGACTGTGCTGTTGGGGAAGCAGCCATGAGGACAGAGTGCTGCTGAGGTTTAGATGGGCCCAGACAAACTCCATCCCTCCTTTGCCTCAGTTTCTCTTTTTACAAAAGTGGGTGGGGGGGGGGAGGTTAGAGGGCTTCTGAATGTCCTTTCCAATTCAGACACCGCAGAGTTGGAGACACAGCCACAGGAGATAAAATTAAGTGGAATTTTAGCTAGGATCGCTTCTGGGTCAAGTTTTTATGTCATTGGGCTGCCAGCTGCAAGGTCAGGGGCTCAAACTCACCCACCGCTCTGAGGGAGCACGATGAGGCTTTCCGCTCCTGTGAAGACTGACAGCCTTGGAATCCCTAGGGAGTCATTCTCTCCCACCCCTCTGCATGGTGGTGAGTCAGAATGGGCTCAGGTGCAGTGGGGGTGGGTGGGTTTGTCCACCTGGGAGAGGCTGGGGACTTTTCTTTCCATCCTCTTTGACACAGACCTCCCCCGTATCTATCCCTCGAGCATATACACTTCTCTTTATCAGACAAATGCTACTCACCTATTCTGGGAATTTGAGAAACTTCAGAGAAACAGAAATAAGGTAGTACCCTCCCCCAGGATCCCAAGAGCCGTTACCAGTGGAGCTGGTGGATTTTCGTTCAGGTTGTGTGTGTGTGTGTGTGTGTGTGTGTTTCATTTTGTACACAGGGTTCGTGACCTGTCAACACCTGGCTCAGGCTCACACACAGTAGGAGGCCCAGCATCGTCCATATCCATTCTCTAGGGACTGATTAAGGCTCTCCAGAGTGGGGGAGTCATTTCTTTCTGTCTTGTCTTCTTTTTAACCAATTCTATCTTTGAACAAGAGCCGGGGTGCTGCAGGGGGTTACGAGTTCGGTGGCTAATGCAAGGTGAGCTGTTCAAAACCACCAGTCGCTCAGAGTGAGAAAGGTGAGACTTTCCATTCTCTTCAAGAATGACAGTCTCAGAAGCCCACGGTGGTGGGGGGGGGGGGAGAGCGAGAGGGGATTTTATCCTTCCCTGTGGGGTTACTCTGAGTCAGAATTGACTGGATGGTCAAGGGTTTGATCATTGGATGGACATGCAGTTGGTTCCCGATTTTTATCTGGGTGGAGAATGTCTACAACAGAATGTACATAAAGTTTCCATGTCCCGTTGGGTAACACCAATTATGTTTTTCACATGTGCACATCCATCCTCACTGTGTTTATCTGGGTAGACTAGAGAAGCAAAGCCATAGACACTTATATGTGCATAAGAGAGAGTTTTATATAAAAGATAATTGTTAATTAAGGAAGTATCCCAGTCCAGTCCAAGCCTGCTATTAGCCCATATGTCCAATACCAATCTACAAAGTCTTCTTCAGACTCACAAAAACCACATGCAATGATGCCGAATGCAGGATGATCACAGGCCAGTGGGTAGAAAGTCTTTGGATCCAGTGGCTTGCAAACATCTCAGTGCTGGCAGGGGTCTCTACGGGGCTTCTCCCATTTCATGGCGACATCAGAGCAGATGCACATCAGGGATGTCTCACAGGAAGTGAGCAGAGAGAAAGAGTCTCTCCTGTCTCCAAGAAGGAAATCCAGAAGTTCCCAAAATTCTCAGGAGAAGGTTATGCCCACACAGAGGTCTCATCGGCTGTGTCTTGATTGATAGGCCAGATCCCACCCCTTCACTCAGAATCCTCTTAAATTGACACCAGATTATCTAACTACCACACTCACCCTACCTCCAAGATGCTCCCCCGCCCCCCGGACACAAAGCCACTGCCCCCTCCCTAATTTTCCAATCTCAC
>PVJH01023747.1:0-30000 GCA_004026705.1 Nesogale talazaci | reverse complement strand
TATGTTCCATTTAGTATGAGAGATCCAAAAACTTGCAAAGATCAAATAAGCAGTTTTCATTTTTTTTAATCATTTTATTGGTGGTTCGTACATGGCTTTTCACAATACATAGTTACACGTACTGTGCCAAGTACCTTCACGTGCCAGCAGTTTTTCTAATGCCGATTTATTGAAAAATTTCAGCACATAGTGATGCTTTTTATTTGACCTGAAAGGACGTCAAGGTCCTCCTATCTTATTGCTACAGTACTAAGGAGAAATAACACATTATCAGGACTCCTAGGTCCAGAGCTGATTACATACATGCCACAATTGCACACTTGACTGATGGGATCCCAGAACAGGATCCACAAAGGAATGACCATGAGGGTCCAGCAGGGGCAGGGAGGGAATCTGGGAGGGAATTTTGAGACTACATGCAAACCTGCCTCATAGAAGGAATGAAAGATATTCTGGTAAAACCTAATAGTTATTCAAAATTAGCTGAAGTAGGCTGAGCCCTGATAGCGCAGTGGTTGTGTGTGGGACTGCAGTCCACAGGGTTGACAGTTCAAATCCAGCAGCAGCTCTCCAGGAGCAAGGCTGGACTTCCTACTCCCACCAGGGCAGTGATGCCACCAAAAAAAAATTAATTTAGCTGAAGTAGTCTAGGGCAAGGATGAAATTCCGGCAGTTTTCAGAAGCAGCCTAGTAGAAGCAATTCAGAGGCTTACCAATATAGATTCAGAAACACTGGATGGGAAAGTTTTTCTCAAGACCCATTTTACCCATCAGTCTACTGTAGACATTCAAAGGAAGTGGCAATGGGCCCCCAGACTGACCTGAATCAGTTCCTCATGGCGGCAACCTTGGTGTACAACAAACAACCGAGTTTGAGAGAAGAAAAAGACAAAACATTAAAAAGCTGAAGTGATGGGAGCTGCGACTGTGGTTAATGTCAGCTCTATGTCTCCACAGCATGAGGGACTTAGCCTGTTCCATGAGTGCCATAGAAGAAGCCACCCAAAACCTGAGGGGGGAGGGATCTTCCTTCCATCTGTTTCCAGTGCAGGACTTCAGGATGCTGAGCTTGTGAGTCCCCCAAGGGAAGTCTTGGTGGTCCAGATTCTGATGACAGATGAAATCTCTGTCAACACGATTGACACCAAGCTTGAGGAGCCGTGGGTATGTGTAAGTGTTGTCTGGGAGTCCATCCACTTTCCGCTTGTTGGCATTAATGACCTATCAACTAAGGGTGTTTCTTCTGGCCTGCACCTGGGAGGGGCTCTCTAGTTCCACATCCGTGTTTCACTGTTCCTATACCTTTGAAAAGAAATTTTTATTTTAATTTAAATTCAAAGCTCTGATATCTTACCCACCTGTCTGTATCTCCTTTGAAGCTGGTCGTGGTTGTGAACCTCCATCCATGCGGATCACAGCCCAACGCTTAACCACTACACCACTAAGGCGCCTGTGCCCACTTGTTTCTGTAGGTCTTATAAGAATTAGAGCCTCGAGGGGGTGGCAGGTAAAAAAAGAATTAGAGCCCCCTCTCATTTGGTCTCACAGGTACCACCATTTAAGTTGATATATAAGAAGACCATACAGGCACGAAGAGACCCACTGAAGCAAACTAAATTTTCTAAAACACAAACCTGGGAAAGGTGCAGCCAGCTTTACTAGTCTATGGCCAGCAGGTAGGCCAAACACCACTGAAGCAGTTAAGACAAATCTCTGAGAGAACTCCATGAGTGTGGCTATTTGCCCCCAAAGCAGTGAAAGTCCATGGAATTAAATTGTGAATGCATCTGTCTCAGTAGAACCTATTCAAGCTAGGCTAATACTAAACAGAAAAGGACTTTCTAGTGTGGGCCTACCTGTAGTGTAAAGATCCTCTTTAAAAATAGTAATAATAGGGCTGAGCCCCGGTGGCGTAAGTGGTTGAGTGTGGAACTGCAGCCCGCGGCCTTGGCAGTTCAAATCCAGCGGCGGCTGGGTAGTACCCACAACCACCAGAGGCAGTGATGCCCACCAAAAAAAAAAAAAATAGTAATAATAATAAGCAAAAACCTGAGCAGAAAAGTTGAGTGAATTTAACGCTTGTCACTGGAGGAGGTATCTTAACTCTCCCCTCCCCCACAAAAAAAACCCCACCCTTCACAAGGGACTGTTTGAACCTTGGAATCTGGAGCATATGATCCAGAAAGAGAAGAAAGAATTTCCCCTAGAGACAATTTACCACTTTGCTGAGGCTTAGTTAACGGTGATAATATTTTCACATTCAGTCATTTCTTAGCTATAAGATAAAAGTTAGCATGAGAAAAGAATTTAGATGGATACAGTAAGTTGCAAAAGATCAGACTAAGTCATAGATATTCAGAAAAAGTTGTGTGTATGAGGGAGTGGAAGGGGGGCCTGGACAGACTCGGGGATGGGGGGAACAACAGGTGGTCCACAGTAGGTGGCAGGGAGGGTGTGGGAGGCCTGGTAGGGCCGAAGTAAGGGTAATATAATAGAAAGTACTGAAACCCAAATAATGGCCAAACATGACAGTGGGATGGGAGGAAGGCAGAAGGAAATAGAGGAAGGAACTAGAAGGCAAAGGGCACTTGCAGAGATCTAAACACAGACATGTATGTATGTAAATATATGCACATATTACAATGAGGGGACAAATCCTGATACATAAATTTATATGTTTAATACTAAGATAGGAGCTGAACCTTGGATCCCTACCCAGGCGCTCTCCCTCAAGGCAAAAACACTTTGTTCTACTAATTTGACATTTCAGAATGTTCACTGGCCCAATGTGGTCACTGAAGTCAAATAGGTTCATGAGCAAATGTGGTGAAGAAAACCCATGATGCCCAGCTCCCAAACGACATGGAGTCTGGGGTCTCAAAGCCTGAAGACAAACAAATGGCCATCTAGCGGGGAGGTATCTAAGCCCATAGGGAAGAAGTGGCCACAAGGTATCAAAAGGACCAGGCCTCAGTTATCAAACAGGAAAAATTGTATCACTGTGAGCGATCTCTCATGGGACGACCACTGAGGACACATGGGGATTGAGCAAGAGTGGTAAAGATGGCTGATGGTACCTGGCTATCAAAAGATATGACATCTGAGGACTTAAAAGTTTGACAGTGAACAAATGGTTATATGGCCCAGGAACAACAAAGCCCACCTTAGAAGATGCACACCAGCCTGTGCGAACATGAGATGTGGAGAGACCCAGATATCAGTCACCAAAGAACAAAAATCATATTACTATGTGCCTGCCCTTGCAACAAGATCATGGAAGACAGAAGGGAGCCAATGCAGACAGAGAGGAGAAATCTGATGGCACCCAACTACCAAATGATAAAGCACCTGGGATGGCGAAAGCTTGAGGGTGAATGGATGGACATCTATCCCAGAAGCAGCAAAGCCCACATGGAAGGAAAACACTAGCATGTGTGATCACAGGGGGCTCAAGGGAGCAGATATCAAACATCAAAGAACAAGAACCACATCACTATGAATGGTGGGAGAGCGGAGTGGGGACCCAAGGCCCACCTGTGGGTAATTGGACACTCTCGCACAGGGGAATCATGGGGAGGAGACAGGCTAGTGAGGCTCAGTGAGGTGGCAATGAAGCATACAACGTTCCTCTAGTTCTTGAAGGCTTCCTCCCTCCAACTGTCATGGTCCCAGTTCTACATTACTGTGGAGATGAGAAATGGAAATGCGGTGAACCCAGGACAGATGAACCCCTTGGGACCGGTAGTAGGAGTGAAGCTACTGGATGAGTGGAGGAAATGTGGGGTAGAGAGGGGGAGCCTACTTCAGGGATCTACATATAACCCCCTGCCGGGGGGACAGACACTGGGGGAGAGGGCAAGGGAAGAATCAAGCAGTGTAAGTTATGACAAAACAATAATTTATAGAGTATTGAGAGTTGGTGGGGAAGTGGGGAACACTGAAGGGCTGGGAGGCTGATGTCAGGGTCTCGGATGGAAAGGTGGAGGTTCAGAGAACAATGACAGCTACAGGCATGTGAGGAAGTGAAGCACAATATATGTATTTATGTATTATGAGAAACGATGTATGAGCCCCCAATAAAATGGTTTAAAATAATAATAATTAACCATTGAAAAAAGTTGTATAGAAAAAAAGTAGTCCATCTTCTAATAGAGTGTTTGGTTGTGCCAGAATATGAAAAATGATCAAGAAGTTTGAAGGTTAGCAGTAAGTTGTTTGAAGAGAAGTCGATGAGAAATGAGAAGTGAATGAGTTCATGATAAGAAAAGGATGCCAGTATATGAAATATGAAGTCTGTAAGAATTGGTCCTCACTAACTACTGTTACTTGTCCTAAAATTGACCAAGAGGAAGGAGGAAAGTAAATTAACCATATAGTTTTGGATGATTCATAAGAAGCCTTGAACTTGTTCTCACAAAAACGGAGGGAAGTCAATCCATCTGGCCCTTAATGATGACATATCTGAATTCTAGTGAGGGCAATTAGCAGAAAGAATGTACCAAGACCTTCAAATACTTCAGGGGCCCCTCAACTCTGCTCCTACACCAAAAGTGAACTCGGCCCCAGGTCATTCTCACCCCCTTCTGTTTTCTATACTTGGCAACTTGAAACGAGCCACTCAAATAATTTGTTTATGTCTTCTTTACCACAGATCTTTTCAGATCATGGGCATCTGAGGAAAAGCACTTGTGATAAATCTGTCTCTACTCTTTAGCTTGGCAGAAAGAGGCTGCATGAATCCATACATTCTAGTTTCATTTCCTGAGCTGGCTCTTACCCCTTCTCGAGTCCTAGCTTTTGATAATTCTACTATTAATTGGTGACTTGTGCCTATTTAACACTCTGGTAAAGTGTTAGTCTTCCAGACTTCAACAGTTTCACATAAAAAATAATGGTTATGAGTAGATATCAGCCAATTTCTTTACAAGGCATCAATCAGACTGCTGTCACCTTCTGGTTCATTTCCCCAGCAGGCGAAGAGATAAAGAATAGGGTCAGGATGAGACCAGACTCAGAGGACCGCGAGGTTTCTTATCAGCTGGAGTAGCCAGATCGGTCTTTGCCCCGCTTCCCCAAATGAATTCAGAGTTTTGTTCTGTTTGGGGGGACTGGCAGGGAGAGTACAGGGGCTCCGATCCTTCCCGCCAAGAGAATGAACAAAGGACCCTGTGAAACAAGTGACAAGCAAAAGACCCCGTGAGACCTGGCTTGGCAAATACATTCATTTCAAAGCCAGGCCCTGGTGAAAATCCTGACACAGCACTATCCTAGAAGATAATTCTCAGACAGGCTAGCCGCGAGCTTCAGCCCAGCTAAATTTGAAAGAAATGGTGCGTGAGACTCAAGGAGAGAGGGGACAACTGATTACAAAGTTGCCTGACCATCTGCACAGTGGCACCTCTGCCTCCCCTGTGAAAGTTCCATTTAAAAACTAGAAGTGTTCCCTTAGACAAAGTCCCTTCAGGAAGGGGTACCCATTTCACTCCTGGAACAAACTTACCTAATCTATGATTAAGGTGTCCCTTCTCATCTCTTAAGGGGGCACAGGCTTCATTTCTGTTGAAGTGACTTGATGCTTTAATAAAACTGTGGTTTGACTCTGCTGCTGCCTGTGTCTGTGTATGGATGTGTGGGAACTTGGTCTATCTTGTGTGGGAATGCTGCTTATCTCTGATCCTCAACAAACCACACAGGCTAGGCACTCGCTCCTTCCTCCCCTGGATGACAACCCTGTCATCCACTTCACAATGAGATCTCTACCTTCAGTTTTATCACCAAACCATATTTCCCAACTACTGTTCCTTCTTCTTTGTTTCCAACTTTTGCATTTCAGTCAAAAATAATTGTGATTATTTCCAACTTTTGCATTTCAGTCAAAAATAATTGTGATTATTGTGGTCGTATACATCATTGTGATTGTATAGCTGATCAATTTCAGGCTGAAGACATTAGTAGAAGTTTTTAATTTGCAATACTACCTTTAGTGGTTGATATATATACTTGAATAATTGTATTGACTGAATTTCCTTGTACATTGTTCGATATCCTATCATAGACAGCATTGTATTTCAAGATAGACCTTAAACTGTCTTTTTTGAAGATGAATATACCAACTTTCCTTCTTGTTTGTGTTAATCCCAGTCATCAGAAAATTATATAGTTTACTATGCTGGGATTGACACAATCTAGAGGAATGGGATTAATCACCATTCACCAACAGCTAGAATATCGATCTTTATGCATTCCATTTAATTTTTACAACTTTCAATTTTCCTAGAGTCATATGTTCTACATTCCAAGTTCCAATTATGAATAGATGTTTGCAGCTGTTTCTTCTCATCTTGAATCGTGGCCTAACAGCCAATGAAGGCTTTACTCCATTTACATCATCCCACCTGGCTCTACTTGGAGAAGAGGACTCTTCCTCAGGCATATTTTGAGTGCCTTCTGACCTGAGGGCACAGTTTCTGATCCCACACCTGACAACATCTTTTTCATATTCATGACATCTTCCCTATCTAACAATGCTTCCACATTATCCATGAAGTTTTCAGTGGTTTCCTTCAGAAGGTGCCAGCCTAGTCCTTCTCCACTATCTGTCCACTGAAACCCATTCACTTTGGGTGAGCTGAATGGCATCTGAAATACCAGCAGTGTAGCTTCCAGCATCACAACACACAAGCCACGACAGTGTGACAACCTGATAAACAAGTGGTGGTAACATAATAATAGTAGTAAGATATAAGCTGCAGTGGTCTGTGTGTGTGTGTGTGTGTGTGTTTTAGCTGCAAACAAAGCTGTAACTCATGGAAGATTCTATGGTAGGGGATGTTCACCACAATATTCTCTCTTAGGGCCCTTGTGTTGACCTGGTGAAGCAACTCTCCACTGCTGTCTGAGCCCTGGCAGGGCATGCACAGGCCAGTCCTTCCTTGCAACATTGTGTACTCCATACCCAGCACCTCTCCCTGGCTCCAAAGTGACACAACTCATTCCACTGCTAACATGGCATTAGCAGTTGGGGACATGCCAGCCAGGGGAAAGAAGGACAGATTTGCTTCAGCATAGTTTAGTCCCAAGAAAAGTCTTCTCTTCTGAGGCTCGACCTCCTGGCTGCATGGAGTGGAATAGAGGACAAGGAACAAGGAAAAAAGCCTTTCCCCCGGGATGGTTGACTATAGACTCCAGAGATAAGGGAGCTGCACCTAGCTCGAGGCTACATAGCATCAGTGAGGTATAGGATAGCCTTGGGACCTCAGTGCCCATGCTTTTAACAGGAGCTCATGCTATCCATCTCCATGTGTCACCTACAGGGTTCAATGAGGCAACATGTACACTCAGTCCAACAGAAAGGGTGCTCCCCACTCATTTGTAAGCAGCTTCCTCTCTCCCTTTGTCCTGGCTTGAACACTTGGGCTTTCTGGTTTGGGATTTGGGTCCATATTTACCCCTTTCTGTGTCCTAATCTAGAATAATTATTACAGCACTTTAGGTTTTTCTGGCTCCCCTCAGCCCTTGCTTGTTGATGTGGTTATGATAATGTCCCCTTGGTCATTATCTGCCCACATCTCCCTCTGATCCTTGGTTCAATTGAGGGGTACTGGGCTATCAATCCTATGAGTACCTGAGGTCATCTGCTGCCCTCAAGAGAATCTTCCCATTTTCTCACACTTGATGCTCAGACTTGTAATTTCTGTTTTAATAAACAGAATCAAAGAAATTTTAGAATAGTCTCATTTCGTGACTTAAAAAGCCTGGGGGAAAGAGATAGAAATAGCATGAGAACAAAGAGCAAGTGTGCTAGTCATGGATATATGCAGTACATGGTAATCTCCCCAGGGCAGAAGTTCAGGGCAAATACCACAGTAGCTCTACAGCTGCCTGTCCTTGGAAACTCCACTGGGTAGGACTCCAGGCAGGGAGTAAGGAGACATGCATAGGGGGAATCTGGCCCTGGAGGGGACAGGCAGTGTCTGGAAGGGTTAGCTACATTGATTGCTGTCAGCAGCACGCTTTTCATGAAAATGGGTGCATGACTTGTAGGAAATCATTCTTACATTAAAATATTTTCCATTATATTTCACTACTGTGTTGGCATGAAGGCAGGTGTTGTGTTTAACTTTCAGCATGCAAATTCATCCCTTTTTTATTTTAGAAGTCCACTCTTGTGGGCCCCAGGCCCTGTGCCTAGCAGGAAAGCCAGCCCTGGCTGCACCCTTTTGGACAGCATTTGATACGACAGGAAGGGGAGGCACTCTGACTCCCTGGAAGCTCCAGGGCCTCTCTAGTTTCAGTATCATCACATGCACAACGGAGATAAAAATACCTCCCCTTGGGCTGCGGAGGGCAAAGTGAGATAACCAACGCTGAATGAAACCTGCATTTCTCTGCATTGAGTCAGAAATACAACGGCCAGGAGAGAGGTGGTTCAGGATAATTTATGAACTTGGTGACAAAGAAAATGAGAGCTGGTGAAATAAAACAAAGGCAGGCTCAGGATTGCCAACAGCAGCTGAAATGAATTTCACTAAGCAGCAGTGGAAGGAAAGCAATTCAAGTGGCACGTCAGGCCAGGCCTTGCTGGCCTTGCGAGACTCAGGTGGAGAAGGACAAGCCCCAGCACTGGTGCAGAGAAGAGCAGGGAGGACACGTCCCTGGGGAAAAATGACCTTGGGCTCGAGGAAGAGGGTCACAGAGCAGATGATGAACGGTGAGCACATGGGGGCATGAGAGGAAGGAAGGCACCTCCACGCAGATCAAGGTGCTGATGGAACTCGAGGAGGAGAGAGGCCGGTGGACCGGCGTGGGTGGAACACGGTTCACCGGGATCTACCTGTGAGCGGGGAGAGTATGCAGGTGAATGCTACCACAGGGCCGACACTCTCTGTTTTCTCATGCTTCATATATTCACACCAGTGTGTTTATTCATCTTTCATTGATTCATTCCAACTTTTGTTTTTAAAGCGCTTGCTTCCCTGGGGCGCTGAGCGCCGTCATGACAACCAGAGCCGAGCCCTTGCTGCGAGGGGGCTGGTTCTAAAGCAGGCAGAAGAGCAGGCGACACTGACTCTCCCAGGATGGCAGGAAGGTGGCAGAGAAGTGATCCTCGGAGGCTTAGTGATCACAAACCCGTGTGCCAGGCCAGGGGCAGACCACACGCCTGTGGTCTTTGCGGTGTTCTCCCCGAAAGACGCCTGGCGAACACCAATGAGAGCACAAAAGGGCTCGCACGTCCACAGCCAATATCACAGTTCCGAAAGGAGCAGCGCACCCAAGCTACTCAAGGGGAATGCTGCTTCCATGAGGGCCTGCCCTTGACTTCTCACAGAGCCCCTGGCAGACAGTGGAGGGCAGAGCTCAGCATATCATTACTCCGGCAAAGAGGCAGAGGCAAGACTAGGGCCCCTCTGGTGAAAGTGGGGAGCTCATGCAGGAGATGGGCAAAGCGTTCTGACTGCAGCTCTCGGTGACCTTCACCTGCAGCAGAGGGATAAAATACCGTCCTCTGAGTGTGGGGGTCCTGGAGAGAACGGAGGAGCCAGCTCACTCACACACGATTTTCCATCCCTCAGTGACAAGGAAGAAGTCTCTGGTGTGTGTGTGTACATTGGAGAGCATCCTGCAGAGCACGGGATATTGCTCATGAGAGAAGGGATGCTTGGTTCAGAGAAGGAGAAATGGGAGCGAATCGTGAAATGTGATGGAGAGTGCTGAGTGAGAGGCCGAACAAGTGGGACCTCACGAAGCAGTAAGATAAGCTACCAGGCTTATTTGGAGTGAGGCACAACTTCAAAATCTCAATCTCTCTCTCACGGTCTGCCTTGCACCTTGCATGATTCATCCTCTGCCCCCCTAGTGGCTTCTCTAGACAGTAACCCAGGCTCTCTGAGAGCTAGGAGGTGCTGGGTAAGCAACATGGGGCTCTGGGGAGTTGGCTCTGACTTGGGAGGAAGGCCAGTCCTATGAGGGAGAGCCAGCTCTGTCCCTCCCAGACCTGGGCTGAACCTGCCCCCACTAAGACTTGTTCTGGTTGCTGCTGGTGGTGAGTGCCAGCAAGTCAGTTCCAATACAGAGCGACCCTGTGTCCTACAGCACAAGACCATCCCCACAATTGCTCTTAGGCTTGAGCTCATGATCGCAGCCCTTGTGTCCATCTCTCTTGTCCATCATGACCTTCCTCTTTACAAATGCCCCTCTACTTTACCAAGCGTGACACTCTCTGCTGACAACAGATTCTAAGAACATGAGACAAAGTCTGGCAATCCTTGCCTCTAAGGAGCATTCAGGCTGTATTTCTTCCAAGACGGATGCTTGTTCTCTTGGCAATCCATGATCCTTTCAATACTCTCAGTCAGAACCATAATTTTTTTCTGCTAGAATGTAAAAATTGAAAGTCATAATAACCCACGGCCAGAGTCAACATTCCTTCCGAGGTTTCGATTGTGTAATGGTCTGAAGCATAATCCAGACAAGGACGGAGAGGGAGGAAGGAATGGAGGGCGTGGGGGAGAAAATGTAAGGGTAAAAAAAAGAAAGGGAAAAGAGAACGAGAGAAGTGAGAGAAAAACAGTAAATGAGAGAAAGGCAGAAAAGAAGAATGGCATGAGAAAGAACAGGCAGGAGAAAAGGGGCGAGAGAAGGAGAAAGAAGGAGGAAAAGAGCAGAAAGAGGGAGAGAGGAGACAGATCAGAGAGAGGAGAATAAATTAAAATGACTTCTGGGTTGAGAAGAGATGACAATGAGAAACTTTCATCAGTATCTTAAAATAGTTTTATTTGAGTCTGACACTCAGTTCACTTAAACTTATTCTTTATCAACTATGCATGTTTGAGTTGAGAACTATTAAGCTTATACCTCAAAGCACATTTTAATAGTTGGCGTGTAATACACTGTCCCATAGTTCAATCATGTCACGTAGAATTGTACAATTGCTACCACAGTTTCCAACCATCCTTTTTCTACATGGACTCCTTGACATCATTTCCCTTTCACCCCACCTCCTCCAGTGTACCTCCTCCCCCACAAACCCCTTATTCTACTTGCTGTCTCTATAGGTTGGTTCATCAATCCCAGGATCCACTGACCGAAAGATGGAAAAGCATACAGGTCACTGCTTCAACAGGGTGACCTCCATTGACATAAGGCATTTTGGTTGCTCACAAACTGACTTCTGCTCTCTGGGGAGTCTGACTGCTCAGCCCACAGCCTGGCTTTGACCTCAGGACCTGGAAGTCTTATGTGACTGACTTATCAGCCCTGGTAGACCGAAGAAAAGACCTCTCATGCTAACCTGTTAGGGGCGACCCAGGAAAAACTTTCAGTGGATACAGCAGATAGTAGGCACTAGTATTGTAGTACTAGTAATTATTTGTTAAATATTAGTTTAAGTTTTTAACTTAAAATTAAGTGATTCCATTTGATTCCTCACTGTGCAACAAGTGTGCAAATGTGGTCTGCATACAATTGACATATGTATTGATCATGATGGGAGTTGTGTGAGCCCCCAATAAAGTGATTTATTTTTAAAAAGAGAAGCTTATACCAAGGACTCAAGCAGAAAATATTTGGAAATGAAGATGGCAAAATGTGTACAAATGTGCTTGATGCAGATGATGTATGGAATGTTATGAGCTGTAAGAGCCTCCAATAAAATCATTTAAAAAAAAAGAAATGTTAAAATTTTTCTTATAAAGAAACATGAAGTCAACCTCACATCTGAAACAGTTAACATGAATTAAAATATGTTGTTGTTCCTTCAATGAAAATGTATTCTGAATGTTTACTGCATATTTTGAAGAAGAAAAATTAGATCTTCAAAATATTCATGAAAATTGCTATCGAGTCTTACATTTTTGATCATCTAAATTGTCCTCACACCTTCCATATATATACCTTTTCAATTTTCTTTTTATTTTCCACTCTTCTCAAGCTGTGTCCTGGCTTTGCAGTATGTAACTTGAGATCGCTGAATATATGGCACAGCCTCCCGAACCCTAAAGAAAGCCAGTTGCCATCTGATTGATGCTCACTCATGGTGAAGTTACAGGACACAGAAGAACTGCCTCTTCGGGTTTCCAAGTCCTTTGAATTTTTTAAAAGCTGCAGAGGGACTGGTGAGTTTGAGCTATTGATTGGCAGTACAATGTGTAACCAACCAGCCACTGTGGTCAATCTACAGCTTCTCTTGGAAGTCCCCCTATAATTATTATTTTTCACCCTATAATTATTTTTCAACTATTTCTTACCTTTTTTGTCTTATCCTGTAATTTGTGGATCTGAATTCTTCTCACTTTTAAAATTAGAATGATAAGTTAATAATTTATATAGATTAATAGCTGAAAATCTAGTAGAACACCACACCTAAGAAACTAGAACTGATGCTGTCTATTCAATGCAATTTTCTGAATCAGCGCCCCAAATAATCTAAAAGCCAAGACATCCAGGAGAAAGTGCTTTGTTGCTGTTGAGCTTGGTTATAGAGACTTCTGTCCCATAATCAGGCTGTATTTGTGCGCGCGCACATGCACATGCATACGCATGCATTACTTAGCCTACATGAGTTCAGCGATCCATAATCTCATGCCAAAGAACCTGACATCTATTGAACTATCAAGGTGTACCGGGCTCCATGTTGCAGTATTTTCTAAAGATCTAATCTTACAATCCAAAGAGGAAACTCTAATTTTGCAGATGAGAAAACTAAAGCTAAACAAGTTGGATGTTCCTCGGCTGTACTCGGCTAATACGCCGACCAGAAGATCCCAATGCAGGGCAGCCCTTGTTCTCTCTGTGCACGGTGTCTGTCTGTGTCTAGCACACAGGTCCATATAAACCATCTGGACATACGCCCTGACGGTGCATACCCTGCTTATGAAGATGAGGGCTCTTGGGCTCCTGATTTTAGAGATGTTTCTGATCCTAGCATATTGTACCACTATTACATTATTGCTTTTAAGTCAATCATACCACAAGTTCACGATCCCTTTAATCTGACATAGTTTCGTAGTTGAAATAAACCAAGGAAAGCGGTAGGGATAAGAGAAATACACATTCAGGCTTTTCACCAACATTTAAGCTTTCTTCTTTTCATTTCAAGTGCACAAAAGCAAGGAGAGGTTAGGGGAGAGGCCCGGCAATGTTTGGGACAACCTCCTGAAGAATCTTTTCATATCAAATAAAGAGAAGATCCTCTTCATGTCATAAGAGAAAGAACTTGGACAGGAAAGGATCTCCCTGCCTGAAGGTCAGGGCCACAAGTCCCTTCTGGGGCTCAGACCCTGTACCCCCGCGGCGGGCGTCTGATAGGCTTGTCCTTCAGAAGCAGTCCGTGGCTCAGTAAGTGGAGTCCCCATTAGCCATGTTCCCTGACGTTTCCTCCAGCTTGATCAAACAGGCTGCCCCTCCCTCCCTCCTCCCTCCTTCCTCAGAGAGGCGCGTTTTTTGTTTTTGTTTTTGTTTTTGTTTTTGTTTTTTGGGGGGGGGTATGGTCTCAGGTACTGAACGGCGCAAAGCAAGAAAAAAAACGTCATAAGGCGGGGGGTGGGGGGTGGCGAACGGGGACAGAAGTGATCCCTCCGTTCCAGGGCATAGCTGGAGTCCCGCTCTGAGGCTGCCAGGGCAGGGCGTGCAGCCCCTGGCCCCAGGCCCCCAACTTCTTTGCTGGAGCGAGTCACCAAACCCTCCTCCCCGTCCCCAGTTCCCGCCAGCCCCTGTACGCAGAATCCTTCTGGGTCACAGTACTTACCGCTGGTGTGGAGCAGCGAGGTGACAGTGGGGCTGCTCATAGCCAAAGGTCTGGCAACAGGCAGAGGCAGAGGACGAGCGAGTGCCCAGCGGAAAGCTTGGCTGTCCTGCTCCGACCCTCAGCGACAGGATGAGCAGAGGCACGGGCACATCTATCGCCCTCCTTCAGCACAGGCCAATGGGAGGGGCTCCACACAGGAGATAAGCAGTTTATTTATGTCTTTTCAGCGGAGTTGCCTGTTGAGGGTGCCACCCTCTTTTTAAAAACACACACGAGCACCCACTGCTTCACTCTTTCGTGCCAGGAATGGCATTTTTCTCACTCCTTTTCGCTTTCCATCTGCAACTCCCAGATTCAGAAGTTGTAGAAGAAACTTCCCCTCAGGCTGGATTCAGGAACACACACACACACACACACACACACACACACACACACACACACCCCACCAAGTATCATATGATGACTTCACCAAGTGCTGCCCAGGGACGGAGCCAAATAGGAGTCCTTGTGAGTGCCTCTTGGCAGACTATCTAGCAAGTGAGTGTGATCCCTCTGAGCCACAGAGAACTTGGAATGGCCCCTGTCTAGCTGGTCTCTGGGGCACACTGTCAAGGGAAAGATTATTAGACAAAAGGGAGTAAACAGGAAAAAGGCCACGTGATGTATGTTCTTCCTGTGGAAGCCTTTGCCTGAGCCTTCCAGCCACAGCGGGGTTGACCTGTGAATCCACTTTAATAATGCAATTGAAAACCTAATAATGGAATTATGACTTCCATTGAAACTTGGGTGCATTAATTGAGATCTAGGCAAACAACCTACAACTAACGCTCTCTCCCCCCGGGCCTGCTAAAGGAACTCATTTCAAATTGCAGGCCCTGGAGAACACCCAGTGCCTCTCCTGCCTGCTCCTTCCCCTGCTGTGGAAGACTCCACCACCTTCAACCAGGACGGTGGTCGTCGCAATCCTGGGGTTCCATTTCAGGTGTTTGCCCTCTGCGAGTGCTTTTAAGCATAGCATCCCTTCGAACACAACAGGATGGCACCCCCAGGAGGTCTAGGATACAAAAGACTTGCCAGCTCTTCCTGGGCTGGGCAAACTCCGGCTTGTATTAGGCCAACACCGTGTGGGTATGCTAGGTAGCAGAACAGAACAGGGGTGTCTACTGGGCATGCGCCAATTCAGGCCCCGAGCCAGGTGGGTGGTGATACACCGGGGTGGGCCAGAAATAGGCCAGGTGGGCTTAATTCAGCCAATGGGCTCAACCAGTGCTGTCGACCACGTCCCCAACTGAAGGGCCTAAAGCAGGGCTCCTCAAACTTTTTAAACAGCAGGCCAGTTCACTGTCCCTCAGACCGTTGGAGGGCCGGACTATCATTTATATATGTGTGTGTATGTATACATATATATACATATATATATGAACAAATTCACAGGCAGCAGCGGCAAAAATACCCAGCAGGCCAGATAAATGTCCTCGGAGAACCGCATTTGGCCCGCAGGCCGGAGTTTGAGGACCTCTACGCTGGAACTTCAAGACCACCGCCCTTTTCTCCAGCTGCATCCCGGCTTCCGCTCGGCCTTCCTGCGGTCTCTCTGGCCTCAGGCCACCCCTTGTGGGTGTGCAGCGGCCGGAGGAGGGTCCCTGTGCTCAGTCACTGCAGAGCCTGAAACGTCTGCCCTTTATAAAGACCCACTCGGATCACAAACCAGCTTCAGAGTAAATTCTCGCGCGAAGCCCAGGACAGAGCTGTTTCCCACCCGAGAAACCTAACAGGTATTTGGAACAGGAAGTGTTCGCAATTCTTTTGAAGAATCCAACATTACTGATGGGTCCCCATGCTCAGTCCACATCGGTTTCATTGAACTACTGGCAGAATGCATTGGGCATCTTGTTTTGCCATACCTATATGCTTTGTCATGCGTATGCGCTCCTGACGGATAATAAGAACCGTCTCTGGGGCTGTTGTACTTTATAGCACACAGGGCCCCTCACTGTTCATCAGAACCGACTCAAGGACCCCGAGTTTGGTGTTCTTTAGTTTGGGTGTAAAGTCATTGTGTTAGTCTAGGTAAACTGAAGCAGGGGTTGGCAAATATGGACTAGAGAAACTCACATATGTGAGAGAGTTTTATATAAAGGGTAAGTGTGCATTAAAAAAATATCCCAATCCAGTGCTGTCCGAATCATAATCGAACATTAGCCCCTATGTTTTACACCAATCTACAAAGCCCTCCTCTATTGCACGAAACACATGCAATGGTGAGCGGGTCAGCATCTCAGCCCTGGCAGGGGTCTCCAGGAAGCAGCCCCAGCACCCAGGGCTGCATCAGGGGAGGTCCCTGTGGCTTCTCCTCAGGGATGTCTCACAGGAAGTGATCCTTGCCAGTAGAAGCAGGGAACTGCCTGAGGCAGCTGCACCCGGGTCCGACCATCAGAGAACTAGAAAGCCATTTCTTTCTCTGCCTTTCAATTAATGCCACATGTGTTTATGGGTCAGGTTGGCACAATCAACCTTCACTGTCTCAGTCATAGTGGAAGGAACCCTGGTGGCACAATGGGCTGTGCACAGGGCAACTACGTGCAAGGTCAGTGGTCCCATTCATTTTCCAAGAGAGAGAGAAAGCTCTGCTCCTATGAAGACACACCGAAAGGAACCCAAAAGAGGACTTATGCAGAATCGCTAGGAGCTGGAATCAACTGATTGCATTGGTTTATTAGGGACTTGGAAATAGCCAACCAGGTACACCAGTCCAGAATGAAACCTTACCACCCAGCACAGTCCAAAACCAATGCAATAAAGACCAGAAACTAGACCTGCAAGCCACGGGAGGGCCTGAAAGTATTCCTTAGAAAGGCTACATGAGGATAGCCTGTACAATTATCTGTTCTTGTTGTTTCGTACTGTGGCTGCATCCATTAAATTCCCTTTTATTGTCTCTCTACAATCAGCAGTTCATCTGTGGGCTAACACCTCGTATAGCAGGTCATGCTGGGTAGGTTTAGATGCTCACGCTGCTCTGAGGATGCATGACTGGCCTCCTTGCAGCTTTGGGAATAGACAGGATCCAGGTATTACTCACTCTCTTCTGGACATCAGAATATGCATGTGCATAAAACAAAGAAGGGCCTCACCCATCATGCTCTAGAACTGGCTAATGTTTTGGAAATGATGTTGACCACAAATGGACGAACTTGCTTGACATGACTGGATAGATGCATGGGTTGTGACGAGAGCTGTATGAAAGAGAGCAACATTCAATAACAACAAAAAAAGAACTGGCTAATAGATGAAAAAAATCTCACGACCTTTGAGACAGTGCTCGCTGCCTTTCACAGGGACCCCCTGTGAGTTTCTGAGCCTGAAGTTTAGGGGAGTGGAAAGCTCAGTCTGTCTCCCACAGAGATGCTGGTGCTGTTGAACTGCTGACAATGTGGCTCGTGGCCCAAGTCATAACCACTACACTACCAGATCTCCGTGTGTATGTATATATGTGTGTATATATACACACATGCAAATATATGCAAATGTAACAGCCCCCTCCCCTGCAGTAAGAATTACTTCGAAACTTCATCAGAAGAGATGTTCTAGCGATGTGCCATTAGAAACTAGAAGCCTTCCCCTAGAAAATGTCCCTTATCTACTGGTGAAGGGAGACATGCTTCACTCAGAGAGCACAATGTATGTTAACTATGTCTACGATGTCCCTTCTCAACTTGCTAGAGCAGCGGTTCTAACCCGTGGGTCGTAACCCCTTTGAAAGTCAAACAACCTTTTCACGAGGGTCACCCGAATCATAACCATAGCAAAATTGCAGTTTTGAAGTAGCAACAAAAATAATTTTATGGGGGGGGGGGGTCACCACGAAATGAGGGACTGTATTAAAGGGTCACAACCTTAGGAAGCTTGAGAACCACTGTACTAGAAGGACCCGTTTCATTTCTTTTGAAGTGACCCATGCTTTTATGAAACTGACTTAACTCTTTGCTGCTGCTGCTGGTTTTGTGTGTGGAGAAAGAGGGAGAGAGAGAGGCTTATCTCTGAACCCCAGCAAACCACTATGCTCTTGAACTTCCCAGCTCCTCCATGGACAACAGCCCAGGAACCAAACTTCACATCTAGGAGACTGCCCCGTAACAGCATCACCTCTCACTCATCTTCATTGTCAGGTTTGTGATTGATTCCAGAGGCAGCCATGGGGGAATTAAGTTGTTCTCCCAGCACTTGTCTTGGTATTTTGTTTTCAGAATGCTCTCTCTCTTTCTCTCTCTAACTCACTCTCCTCCACTCTCCCTCCTCCCCTCCTTCACTTGCTTCTCTCTCTCACCTGGGTTGTTAATGAGACCCATAAAAAGGGAGACATCTCCCTGCAATCCAAAGAAAGGCGGCACTCCCTGCATTGTTTATTCAGCCATGAGAGGGTGAGTCATTCTCCAATTCAAAGAATACGACACTAAATTTGTTTGTTGATGATTCCATACACCTGTTGTCAAAAAGAGTGGAGGTATGTCCATGGGTAGAAGCCATTGGTAGCTGTTGGCCTGAGTCCCTCTCCCATCAGGGGAGAGTGAATTCTGAGACACATAGTACAGCTGAAGGAGGCTCTGAGTAAAATTCTGGGGAAACCTTCCTACCCAAAAGCAGCACACGTACTGACCCATGACAGGGATCCCCTGAAAGGAGATGAGAGGTTTTTGCCTTTTCTTGTTTCTGCTCAAGCTTAAACTTCTCTCCCAGATGTTTCACCGCTTGTTCATTGATTTCTATCTGCAAGATCCCCTGCAGGACCCATCAGGGAGTAACTGAGAGCGTGAGTGCCTGTGGCTCTGTCCATTTTGCTGTAAACTACCAGAGGCGTTTGTAGCCATTACTCAGGAAGGCTCCAGAAACCTTCACCACTTTTTAGTTCATCAGAAACACTGCTAGGGATTAGACTCACTAGCCCAAAGAAATGAATTTTCTGTTGTTTCAGCCTGCAAGAAAGCTGGCTCACTGAATGTTGATACTCTGTATCAACTGTTTAATTTTAACTAAGAAATGAAAAGAATTAGCCTGATTGTGGTTGGCCATGAAAACTGCTTAAGTTTTTCTGTAGCTCAGGATATGGTCTTACATCCATCAACTACACTGCCCAGATAATAGGCCATCGATTATGGAAATCCTTGGGAAGAGAACTCCTAATTAGGGGGCTATCAATGAGCTTCATGAGCTCATTGTAACAAACTTATTGAGCTTGTTAAGGGTGGGGGGACTTTCATCTACATTTAACTTTTTCAACTAAAGAGTGTTTTGAAAAAGCTAAGCTATGCCATTTACATCCAACCTCAGTACTGAAATCTTTTGGTGGCCTTTGACTTCCACCTTTCTCCATGCTGATGGAATTAACAGGCTGCCAACTAAGAAGTTTCTTACCTCACCTGTGCCCTGCACCTGGGAAGGCTCTTTAGTCTCACATCAGTTTTTAATTGTTCCCGAATTCCATTGCACGATAGGAAGAGCTTGTTTTATTCAAATTAAGAGCTCAGATGACATTCACACCTGTTCCTTTAGCTCTTATGAGAATTAGAGTCTCCCTCATTCTCTCAAAAGTATCACATTAGAATTTATATATAGCAAGCCCATTTTCCGTACAAGCATTAAGAAAGCCAACTGAGGTAAGCTATCTTCTAAAACGTATTATAAACCTGGGAGAGTGCAGCAAGTCTTACTAGACTGTGTCAAGAAAGTAACCCCAAGATCACTGAAGCAGTTCAGACCAATATTCTAGGGTTCTAACAAGTGCCGTTATTTACCCTCCACAGTCGTCAAAGCCTACAGAATTCAATGAACTGTGAGTGCATCTGTCCCAAGTACAGCAAATGTACGCTCTGGACAACGTCGGTACGAAACAGAAAGGTACTTTCTAGTGTAAGCCTACCTAAAGCTTAAGACTTCTCTTTTAAAAGCAAAAGAGTTCATGCAAACCTTGAGGGCAATGTAACCATTTGGGAAAATGCATGAAAAGATTAGGCTACAGGGCCAGCCCCAAGTATGCACTGCAGAGGACAACACTAGACCTACAGACTGGAATGGGGATGGGCCAGCATGCCATGTCCACATGGCGGCAACAAAGATGGAAAAAGAGAAAGGGTCCATCTAGACCCCATATCAGCACACCAGTCTAGAGGACAATGTCCCTGCAAGGAGATGCTAAGGCACAGAGAGGATTGTAGGACTGACACAGCTCAAGACATGGTGTCCCCTCACTGGAACACACTGAGGCAGGAGACAATACTGGGGATACACAGTGGGGCATTAGTCCAATCTGAACCACACACACACACAGCGGGAAGAATATAGAAGGGAATATAACAGCAATGAGAGCAAAAGAAAGACACAAAGCCTCTGAAGAATTCCCAAAATAGGCTTCAGGGTAGGAGGGGTAGCTCCAGGAATTCCCCCAGGACCAGTGGGGAGATAGTCGTAAAGGTCAGTGGACAGACCTAGAATTATGTAGATTTTGTTTTTCTTTTTTCAATCATTGTTTTCTTTTTGTTTGGTCTCTGTTATTATTGGGTTGTCTTCTTAGATAAGATAGGTATGGAAGCAAACCTCAGGAGAAAGCAACAGGATTGAGGGACCGAGGGGAGAAGGAGGTAGGGGGAGGGAGCAGTGAGCAAACAATGCCATAGACAGGGAACAACTAGGGAATCAACAATAATAAGGAGAATGTAGAGATCCCAACTGGGAGAAATTACTAAGAGACAGAAGTAGCATGATGATGGGGGCAGGAGGAAGGTAAAGGAAACAGGAAAAATCTAGGAAGCAAAGATATGGATAGAAGTATAAGCATAGGTGTGTCCATATGTTAATGCACTAATTTAAAAAAATAGAGTTAGTGCCCTTGTGCATATATTTATATGGCAATGCACTGAGGTTGTGGATGGACTATGGGCCTCTGCTCATGCCCTCTTTCACTGCAAGAGCACTTTGTTCTAACATGGCATTCTGCAAGGCTCACCCTACTGAAAACAAAATGGGTGCATAAGCAAATGTGATGAAAAAAGTGGATGTTGGATGGTGTCTGGCTATCAAAAGATAAAGAACCTAATATTTTAAAGGCATGAAGTTAAACAAGTAGCCATCTAGCAGAGAAGAAACAAGCCCACACAGAAGAAGCACACCAGCCTGTGTGATCATGAGGTGTTGCTTGGACTGGGTAACAGAAATCAGAAAACCCAAAACAAACAAACCATATTGTTGAGAATGATAGGTATCAGAGCAGAGACCAAAGCCCATATGTAGACAATGGGACATCCTCTCACAGAGGGGTCACAGGGAAGGGATGAGTCAATTAGGGTGCAGAAAAACACAATATTCTTCTGGTTCCTTGAAGTGTCCTCACCCCCACTATCATGATCACAGTTGTGCCCTTCACTGCGGGCTAGACTGAACAAGTGCACAGGTACAGATAAGATGTCAAAGCTCAGGACACATGGAACCAAAAGTATCGATACCAGAAGGGCATCGGGGGAGGAAGGGAGAACACATAATCATCACCCTCCAGGGGGACAAACAACAGAAATTGTGGGGGAAGGGAGATAGCAGTCAGTATCAAATATGAAAATATATAATAATAATTTATCTAGAGACCACGTAGGGGGCAGTGAGAGGAGCTGATACCAAGGGCTCAATAGAAAATAAGTGTCTAGAAAATAATGATGGCAACATATGTACAAATGTGCTTGACACAATTGCTGTATGGCTTGTTACAAGAGCTATAAGAGCCCTCAATGAAATGTGCTTTTTGGTGTGTTTCTTTTTTTAAGCAGAAAAATTAAATGGATTTAACACCTTTAGCAGGAGGAGGCACCTGCCTCTCCCCCTGCCCTTCCTTCACAAACAACTATTTTAACCTTGGAGCTTAGTGCTTTGGAGGCAGAGAAAAGCAATAAGAGGGAATTATCTCTAGAAACAGCTTAACCCTTTGCTGCCACTTAGTTAAAAGTGATAAATATTTGAATTCCATGATTGCTTAGCTTGTAATGTAAAAATTAGCAAGAGAAAAAAATCTGATGGCACAACAAGTTGCAGAAGGTCTAAGTTGCATATAATTCAAAAAAAAAGTTGGATGGAAAATAAGTAGTTCTGTCTTATAGAATGTCTGATTATGCCAGAAAGTGAAAGACGAGAAAAGACATTTGAAGTATACAATAAGTTGTTTGGAGGGAAATTAATGAGAAAGGGAAAATAGATGAGTTCATTATATAAAAAATTAGTGCAGTATAGGAAATATGAAAAAGTCTGTTAGATTGAACCTCATTAAACAGCATAACTTGTGTTTTCTTAAAATTGACCAAAAGGAATGGAGAAAAGTAAATTAATCATGTCGTTTCAGATGATTCATAAAAAGTCTTGAAGTTGTTTTCTCAGAAACCGAGTGAAGCCAGTCCCTCTGGACCTTAAAGATGACCTATCTGAATTCTAGTTAATGCAATTAGCAGAAAGGGTCAATACCAAGAAACTTCAGGGAGCAACTGAGCTCTGGTCCTCCACCAAAGTTGTATCTTTCAGGCTTCCGCAGATCCATAGAAAATAACAGTGCTGGAACAACTGACACCACCTCCACCACTACCAACAGGGGCCAGACCTGAGAGGAGACCATAGCCTCAGCCGCTCCTCCCCCCCGCTGCCCACTTCTGCAGGGCTTGTCTCAACAAACTGGTAAGACATAGTGGATTACTCTGAAGTTCTCCATGTGCAGGGGCTTGCCTCACCCAAGAATACTGAAGAAGCATATCGTAGGTGGCACTGAAGTGGCATCCTGATAAAAATTCTGAGAATAAGAACGAAGCAGATGGGCTGAGCCCCGGTGGCATAGTGATGGAGTGTGGGACTGCAGCCCACGGGCTTGGTGGTTCAAATCCAGCAGCAGCTCTCCAGGAGTAAGACTGGGTAGCTCCCACGACCACCAGAGGGCAATGATGCCCACAAAAAAAAAAGAAGAAGGAAGCAGAGACAAAATTCAAACAAGGGGCTGAGGCAGATGAGGCATAGCAGGTGCTAAAAAAATGACACATCTAATGACAAACATGGCAATGAAAAATTAAAAGCTGGAGTTGGAGGTGGAAGTCATCTTGATAGTCTACTTGAGTTTGGCTTCACATTCTGTAATCCAGATGATGCCCTCAGGGAATTTTTGGTGGAAGGGACTCATTTTCATTTGACCTCTTTGACACAGTTGATGGCATTTTGGGAATCTTCAAGGCCATGAGGAAGCCAAACCCAAGCACAGGATCCTTTTTCTCTGCCTTCAGTGGGTTTCCATCTTTTGAAAAGCTTCTCCTTTTGATACAGGATTTACTTCTTTTAGTTCATGGCATCATGGGAACCTCTCTTCATTCACTTCCACATCACAGGGTGGTAGTGGCATGGGCAACTTCAAATCCACATCAACTTCAACGACAAAAATCACAGCAAAAAGAACGGTGGAGAATGGAAAGAATAGAAGTTGAAGATGTCCTGATAAAGTCCTTAACAATAAATGATAAGGAGCAACTGCTACACTTGGATAACAAGCAATTCAACAAACGGATTAACAGAAATGGTCCACTCTTAAAACCGCCCTTTGAAGATGAACAGGAATTTTTTTTTGAAGATTGCATATGAACTCTACTTTTGGTATAGCTGTACCTAATCTAAAGTGTTTAACAGTAGCTCATCCGAGCACCTATCTGTCATAGACCTCTGAGTTTGTAGTTGGGAACCACATTAATGGGGCTTTTTTTTTGTTGTCTTTAAAATTGTTAGAAATTTATTTGTGCACTTTGGTTGTTGTTGTTGTTGTTGTTTTTCTTCATTAAACTTAATCCAAGGTGGACCATGATGCTGTCAGAGAGCCAGGAGAAAACTGAATACTCGCGGCAGCATGCTCTTGCTCTGTGCCGTCTTGTGTGAAATGTGAGCCCCGTAGTTTCAATGCTGGGAAGTTACCATCGCCAGGATGAATCTCTGACAAAGACAGTATTTATTTTTCCTATTGAGTCATGAAAGATAAAACTTTCATATAATACATTTCTGGTTTAATATACATGAAGGGTGTCTTCCAGTTGTTCATGTGTGGGAAGCACGATGGCAAGAGAGTGTCTATGAATGAGTCGTTTATTCTCATCGATCATTAAGAAGTCCGGCAGGCTGGGTTTCTGGGAGGGAGGGAGGCCTTCATTCACCCTTGTGAGTGAAGACTCCCAATCACAGTCTCATAATTAATACTGTTCCCCACTACCTCCCCCCATACGAGTGCTGCCTCATTGCTATCCAGCCAACAACAGCTTCCAGAGCTTTAACTCGAGGAGCAGACATGTGCTATTGCTCTCTAGGCTCTGAAGACAGCCACGCCTCCTTACCTTCCCCTGAAATATTAAGGGACTCTTCTAATATACCCAGGGACCATTAGGGTTAGGGTATATCCCACTTTGTTACATATGTGGTTGCCTGTAATTAGGAGGGCTTGCATGCCCCTAGAATATGTAAGCCTCTGTTGGAAATATATTCTCTCTCTTTCTGCGCAAAACTGGTTCCTGATGTCATGACCTCAGAGGTGAACCCTTGCAGGCTTTGTCTTGTCTTCTGTCTCTTTAATTTACCCCTCAATTACACAATCACCCCCTGGACCCATTTGGTTGTGGGGGCTGGTACCCCACATTCATGAATACTGACAACTTAGAAATTTTTGAAATTTGCTTAGATATATAATGTCAAGTTAAATTTAAAATAACGCTGGTAAAATAGGTCTTTCTCATTTGCTTTAAAAAAAATTGATGCTAATGTGTTTGGTGCATGCATCCTTTCCCCCAAACCTGGTGGGTATGAGTGAGAAAGAGTCCGTTCCTTTACAAGTTATCAATCATGCTGCAGCCACCTTCATCGAAGAAGACCTGTCCACTGTTTGAAGGCTGATTTTCCCAGCAGGCAAAGAAATAAAGGACAGGGTCAAGAAAAAAGCAGACTCACAGGGCAACAATGCCCCCTAGCAGCTTGAATTAGTCATATCAGTTTTCTCCCACTTCCTGAAAATAATTTGGGGTACTGTACTCTTCAGCAGGGGGAAGGATAGGAACAGAACAGGGCCTTCTGCCCTGCCTGCTAAGGGAATGAACAAAGAATCCTATGAGAACAAGTTATGAATAAAAGATTCCGTAAGGCCTGGCTTGGTAAACACCTTAGCTTTGAGACCAGGACTTAGTGAAAATCCTGACCCAGGAACATACTGAGGGATAATTCTGTGGTAGATTGGCCCAGAGTCACAGTCCAGATAAATTTAAAAGAAACAGTGCCTGAGACACAAAGACAAACTAAGTCAATAGGAAGTTGTTGCCCAGCTGCAAAGCAGCAGCCCTTTGAAAGTGCTGCTTCCAAACTAGAAGTCTTTCCCTAGACCATGTCCCTTCTCCACTTATGAGTGAAGTGTATTTTATCTATGCTCAAGGTGCCCCTTTTCAGCTCACTAGAGATGCCTGCGTACCATGTGTGAGGATGGGGGTGAGGGTGTTGGGGGGCAGGGGGGCTTATCTCTGGACCCTAACAAACAACCTCAGTAACAACCCAGGCGTGAACTTCACATTATAGGACCCGGTGATAACAGGTTTAGTAAACGCCTTGACCTTGAAACCAGGCCCTAGTGAACATCATGACACAAGAGTGTACTGGAAGATAATCCTGGAACATCCCTAACATGCCGATTCAGAGACACAGCTGAGATAAATTTGAAGGAAAAGATGCATGAGACCCAAGAATGAACAAAGCAGCTCCTTAGAACGTTACTTGACCCTTCCCTTCTTAAACCAGAAGTGTCTCCTAGATAACACCCTTTCTCCACTCCAGAGGGGGGACCTGCTATCTTATCTAGTCATAAAGTATCCTTCATACGTCAGGAGAAGGACCCACTTCGTTTCTTTTGAAGTGATCCTACGCTTTCATAGAACCGTGACTTTTCCCTTTGCTACTGCGTGCCTCTGTGTGCATGCATGCAAGAGCATGGGGAGCTTATCTTTGCCCTCTTCCACACCAGACATGTCTGATTACCCAGTGGGCAACAAACCGGGCGTTAAACTTCACAACTTGAATTTTCCACTGGTTGCCTCTCCTCCCTGTGTGAATCTGTACCTAAGGTAGAAGACAGAGTTTGTTAAGGGCTACAGGAATTGGGTTCTTGTCTTTAACCCAGAGAACTGTTTATTCTGGTGAGACACAGAGACCACAAAGGAGAATTTAATTAGTCGCTATTCAGAGGGAGAGGCCATAACCAGTAGTCAGGCTATTGGCTGCTTCTCCCAGCACATGTGCTTGGAAGCATTTTAAGGTTTCCCAAAGATTCTGAGAACATCAAGCATACTCTGTCCCAAGTCGATGAGGTCAAGTACAAGGGGTCCTAGGGCGTGTAGTCCCGAGGGGAAAAAATGTACCCCACAAGGTGGCGCCAGTCCACGGGCTCTCTGGCAATATCGGTGGAAAGACCTCATTACTTCAGCTTCTCTGAACTCTCGCCCCACGAGGGAGCTGCTCTCCTCTCTTTCTGGCCGAGCTGTACATTTTTTATATGAATGCTCTTATTGGGTTATCATCCAAATATCAAAGAGTTCAACCGTTCAATTATATCAAGAATTTATACAATCGTCACCGCACTCCACTTTAGAACACTTCCCTCTTTCTCATTTCTCCATTTGACCCCAACGACCCTTTTCATAGGCCCAAGGAACCATGAATCCAGAAACTAAATACATGTTAGAATCCAGATACTATCTACACATTCTGAATTTCACATACAGAAAAGCATACAAAAATTGTAAAACAATGAGTCAATAAAGCTAATAGCAATAATTAGAGGAAAACCTCAATTGAAACAGAAAATATTAAAATCTAGAACAACTTTAAAATGAATCAAAAGTGAGCTCAAATGATAATGTGTTAAATTTTAACCTAGTTTCAATCCACTTTTTGACTCATCTCTCATGATAACCGGTCTATTCGTATCCCTGGTTTAAAGTCCGAGGAATTCACCAGAGGTTTCTTATGGATGTATTCCTGTGGCAATCATGTGCTTATGTTAATTTCATGATTGAGATGTAAGGGTGGAGTCTAGCATGTTAATCTGGAGATAGCCATTGAGTAGCCAATGAGGCCTCTGTGTGGGCACGGCTTTCTCCTGAGGCTTCTGGGAAATCTCCCAATAATTCCCTTGTGAAGATGAGAAGCTATCTTCCCCAGTTGTTGAGAGTTAGTCTCAGAGACATTGATCACGGACAAGACAAGATGGCAGCATCTAAGGAGCCAGAGGAGAAGCCACACCGCTTTGCCCCAATGGAGCCAGACTTCTGAAGCTGGAGAGGCCATATGGAGACCCCTGCCAGTGCTGAGTTGCTTCTGCCACTACTGGATGCTGTTGATGGACCCTGAACCCTGGAAACGAGGAGCCATGGGGAGACCCCTGCCAGTGCCGAGATTCTGCACCCACTGACCTGTGACTTTGTGAGTCGGAAGGAGACTTTATGGACTGGTATCGGGCATATGGGCTAATATTGGACTTGTGACTTTGAACTGGACTGGACTGGGATGCTTTCTCAGTGTTCCATTCCTTTTGTATATAAACCATTCCCTTATATCCATATGCATGTCTATAAATTTGTTCCTCTAGTCTACCTGGGCTAACATAATTTCCCTCCACTTTTTTTAGCTAGAATTTTTTAAGGGGTGGAAAAGGGAATCAAAGCAGATGTAACATTTTAATCATTCAAATTAGATGCTATATTTTAATCTACCACAATTGTCACTACAACAATCTCTGTTGACTATGGTCAGAGGGAGATCACCAGAAACTTAATCTATGTGTAGATCCTGCAAATGAATTTGGGGTTTCCACTGTCATCCGTAGCTTTCTGCAAACCAGGAGTTCACAATTGAAGCTCTGATACTATACCCTTCTTTAGATTTGGACTATATTATTTACAATGCTTAGATCACACAGCGTGGTTTGCTTCTTCCATCTGGACTTAGTTGATGCCTCACTTAAATGGCTGTTTGTTTGAAGAAAATTTCTTTCTGATATCTGGACGTTATCTAGATGTTCTTCACATTTTTCTGTAGCACCTATATCTTCAGTGATCCCTTCATCAGGGCATATAGCAAGAAGGGCCATGTCATTAGAATTCATTATTCTTAGATTAGGGCTAGGACTGAGTATGAACCTAAAATCTATGCATATACCTTTGACAATAAAGTTATCCCTTCCTCATAATTTATGTATGCCTCTGGTGCACCTTAGAGAATGTTACAGAACACAATCAATCCTCTCCCTGGAACAAAAGGTCATTCTATTTAGTGTCATTAATTTATCCAATGGTAACAGATTAAAAACACAGTGGAGGAAAGGAAATTACAAAGGTGTAGAATGACTACAAACCACAATACAGAATTATTGACTTACAGATTAAATCCTTAGTCAACTGGACACTATTTACACAAACAATGGGAGTTGGCGGTAAGACAGAACTTTCAATAGTATTCACTGACAGTGGTAGAGTCGGCCTACTAGATTATTACATGTCTTAATAAAGTAAGAAGTGCAGTGAATTAGTAAGTATATGGTAGTCCGAAGACTGCCATTTCTATGTATCTTTGGTATAGCTGTCTTCAGCTTCTTCTCCCACCACATAATATCAGTCTTAAGTCCAAAGGCTATAGATATTTTTGAGGTAGAGTCCAGTTCAACTAATGGGGTTTCCACATTGAGTCCTTCTGGTGTGGCCTATGAAAGATGTTATACGCCTGTCAAACACAGACCTGAAGTTCCAGCGGTCCATAACACATGACCTGGGCAAGAGGAGCAGAATAGAAAATATGTTCAAAGTGTCCAATTAGGAGCATTGAACCGGACATATTGTCCCCCTTGGACTCCATATAAGTATTATTAAGCACTTTTTTTATTTTTCTACAAATAGAAATGTCTTCTCCATGATGTGCATGCTCCCCTCCTTCCATTTTGATTTGAGTTTCCCTTCTGGATCACTTAGCACTCTGATAGGAGTGTTAGTTGGTTTGGGGTGACCTTACCACAATTTGGATGGTATCAACTAAATGGTCATCTCCCTTTCCTGGATCTTGAAAACTGACCCCAGTTGAAATGAGATCTCCAGAAAGGGAGCTGTATGCTCCGTGGATGTTAGGCAGGCACTCTACCATGCTGACTAGCAGTTGTGGTTAGTGACAAGACTGGAGACGTGTTCATCTTCATCGTGGTATTTATCCTTAAAGAAGTGGAATAATAAAATATTTGTTCTTCTGTGCATGACTAACTTCACTCAGCAGAATGGTTTCCAGGTCCCTTCATGTCATGAAGTATTTCATGGTTTCATCGCTATTTTCTAGGGATGCATAGCATTTCATTGTGTGTGTGTATACCAAAATTTCTTTATCCCATCTTCTTACAGGAATTTGAGCCGCTTCCAGCTTCTCACTACAAGGTGAACTGTGCTACAATTGTGAACTGTGCTACAGTGAACATGAAAGAACATATGTCTGTTCCTGTCTGCTTCTTATTTCTTTGGGATATAGGTCCACAGATGGGATTGCTGGGTTTTACGGTATTTCTACTGCCCTTGTTTTAGGTATTACCATATTGTTTTCTATAATGGTCGCATGTATTTACAAGCCTCCTAGCAGTGTATAAGATTGAGTGTGGGTATTGTAATAACAGTTGTTAATCACAGCTTTTATTGTGAAGCCCACCTTTATGGGCTTATGTAGCCAGCTATATTAAGGAACCTTTGACAATAAATAAAGAAAAGAGTTCCGATCTCCTCAGCATTTATTATTCTCTTTTTCTTTTAATTGCACTATGGTTGTGGGTGTAAGATGCTATCTCATCGCTGTTCTGATTTGTATTTCCCACATGACTGCTAAATGAGAGCATTTCCTTACGTGCTTCTTAGTCACTCACGTGTCATCCCTTATGAATTGTCCCTTCAGGTTCTTTGCCCACCTTTAAGTGAGTTATCTGTTTGTTTTTCTTTATTGAGATGTTACAGAATTCTGTAGATTTTAATAATTAGTCTTTTGTCCATTATGTCATTACTAAAGTTTATCTTTCCCCTGATCCAAGGGCTCTCGTTTTACTCTTTTGATGAAGTCTTCTGGTGTGCATAAGTGTTTTCTTTTTTAATATGCCCTCGTCATCCATTTTGTCTTCCACTATGTGTGCATCCTTTGGTATACCTGGTAGT
>PVJH01023746.1:0-34287 GCA_004026705.1 Nesogale talazaci | reverse complement strand
AATCTTTAATAAAGATGACCTGATTTTAGAACCTTCACAAAAAATAGATTTGATGCATTTAAAACCAGTGAGCAAATATTAGATCAGTTGGGAAATCAAGGAAATCATGCATGAAGTAAACAGAGTCATTTAAAAACACAAGGAAGGAAAAAAAGAATAAAAATGGATGTCAGAAGAAATTCTTGACACTGTCTCTCGACTGCAGAGTAGCAGAAACAAATGAAAGAAATTATGAAGTAAAAGGGCAGAACAGAAGGTGTGATGGTCATGTATTCTATATGTCAATTTTATGATTGAGATATAGGGGAGGAGTCTAGTCTGTTAATCTAGAGATAGCCATTGTGTAGTCAATGGGCATGGCTTTCTCCAGAGATTTGTGGGAAATCTCATGATGCTTCCCTCGTGGAGATGAGAAGCTATCTCCCCAGTTGTTGGGAATTAGTCTCAGAGACGACAACCTATGGAAAAGATAAGATGGCAGGAGCTGAAGAAGCACAGGAGAAGCCACATGGCCTTAACTGGATGAAACCAGACCTCTGAAGCTGGAGAAACCATGGGGAGACCCCTACAAGTGCTGAGTTGCTTCTGCCACCACTGGATGCTGTTGATGGACCCCGAGCCCTGGAAGTGGTATCCATTGGGAGACCCCTGCCAACACCAGGATTCTGCACCCACTGGCCTGTGACTTCGTGAGTCAGAAGGAAACTTAATTAACTGATATTGGGCATATGGGTTAATATCGGACTTAAGACTTTGAACTGGTCTGGGTTGGGATGGTCTGGGTTGGGATGCTTTCTTAATGTCCCATTCCTCACATATATAAACCTTACCCTTATATCCATATGTGTGTCTATAAAATTGTTTCTCTAGTCTACCCAGACTAACACAGAAGGTTACAAGGTATGGCTACAAAAGGCTATGTAAAATCTTATAATGAAATGTACAAATTTCTGGAGTTAGAAAACCACAAAGGAAGAACTTATTCAGCATTCCTCAAGCTGAGAAACCCGAAGAAAACGTCAAAGCTGATATGTAAAATTGAAGAATTCTATGGGCAAAACTTTGAAAGACAGAGAAATCATCATCTCCATGAGGGAGGTCATTAGCACAGGGTAGCAATGGCTTCCAAGGGTTTATTGAAATTGCAGGCCTTAAAAAAGAAAGGTGAAGGTAAATAAAACTGTCTCCAAGGTATAATTGGCTGTCAATAAATACATCAGTTACAAGTGGAAATATAGAAGTGGGATGGGACCATAAGATGTTAAACCATAGCGCTCACAGATTGGTCCAACCACTATAGTCATGTCATAACCCATGACTATGAAGCCTCTAGGAGAACTGGTAGATTATTGGGTTGCTACTCCCAAGGTCAGTAATTGAAAACCAGCCCCTGCTCTGCAGAAGAAGGATGGGACTCTCTGCTCCTGTTAAAACCTACAGCCTTAGAATTTCACAGAGCTTTTATCCTGCCCTATAGTGCCACCAATATTTGACATCCACTAAATGGCAGGGAGAACAGAAAGTCATGCAAGTTCAGCATCATGGTCACCCTCAAGAGCACACTCAGGCAAGTCCTAGGGAAACTGGATGTTTCCTGGGCTGTCAGAATCAGATTGGAATTAGATTATATCCCACTGCACTCTGCCTGAGGGTGTACTGGCAGCAGGAATTCAATGGAGGCTTAAACCATGTGGGGATGCTGCAAATAGATTTTGAGCTTACACTGTCATCCATTGCCTGCAGATGGACTGCTCAGAATTTAAACCCTAACATAACATGTGTTAGGCGGGCTTCTCTTGATAAGAAGAATCGGCGATGGTGGTATGTGTATGTGTACTGTTAGAAGTGGCTTTCACTGCTGTTGAATTAGGTAAATCCAGTCTGGTCAACATGGTTGGTCGGATGTAAGCTGGAGACTTCTGACCAACAGAAGCTGGAGGATGAAGCAAGAGGGCCACAGGCTACTTGATACAGAGATCCATGAATCGGAGGTTGGCCAAATGAATCCAGTGCTAGCAGTCTGCTGAAGACTTCTGTCACCAGCAAGGTAATGAGAGTCTAATGAACCAGATGTAGGATATAGATTTGGCTGAAAGTTAAGGGGCAAGGGAGAACTTAGTTCTGCTCTGAGTCTCTCTTTACAAAAGGTTACCCCACAAGGATATAGTGATTAGTCAAAGACCCGATTGATAGGTTTAATTCCAGCCCTGCCTTCATCTAGATACACCAATATGACATAAAATCTAGCCATCACATAAGCATTAATGGCTTGTATCACTGATAGACTCCTTCAATACTAACAAATCTCAATTTTTTGAGTGGGACATAAGACTTCAGATTAGAATACAAACACATACACCAAAAAAATTGTATTGCCTTATTCCTTTTTCAAATGATGGTGGTAAGGTGATAACAATTCTGATCAACACGATACAAGTCTTTGTTTATAGAGGTTTCCTGTAAACTAGTTAATAAGAGGCATACTTTTGTGCCTTTTTACCCCTGTCTTCTCTTTCCTCCAACAAGTTTTCAAGTGAGAGAAATAGTGATGGAACAACCATTTTAAGGATTTAATTAGCAAAACCAAAAGAACCACAGAAAAGTGGACACAATTTCTGACTTCCAAACTATCATTTTTTGAGTAAAGAATACCAAGCACCAATTTGGTTGCATCATGGAGAAATTTACCAACAGACATGTCCAAGCCCTAACTTTTACAAGACCACTGGAGAAAATAAAGAAATAAAAACTAGCTGAATTATATGTATTTTAAGACATGGCATGATTTTTCACAACTTGATCAAGATGGCCCTATTCACTTTAGTTATGGTTTGGTGAGATTGCCTTTCCTTGTTGCCTTTCTAATCTTGAGAGAAGCACTAGTGACTTCATTCTGCTCATCTTCTCTCATTCCTTAACAAAGGCATTCTTTCCTCTGGGAACTACTTCTGAGACTCTTACTCATGAATAACTGAGAGATTTGGGCCACTTGGTCTTTCTTTTTTTTTTAAGTTCCTTTCCCCCTTTCCAAACTCTTACTTTTCCTATATTTTACTATTTTCCTTTTTCTCAACATTTCCAACTTTGCTTTTTCATACTTCTATTTTTTATTCATATTGATTTCTCTTTCTTCATCCTTTCCATTTTATACATTTAAAAATGTATATTATCCTGACAATTTAGCTCTGTCTCTGTAATTGTCTATGAGAATTAATTCTACCTTCTGCTATAACTTATCCTTTCTTAAAATTGAGCCAGTGAATGGAGGGAAGTGAATTAAGTACTTTTTCTCAGTTGACCCAAAAAGCCCTTGAGGTAGTTCTCTTCATACAAAGTGATGGTAAGTGATGAGATGGGCCTTAAAGAAAGATAGCATCCGAGTTCCAGGGCTGTGATCCTCAGGAAGGATGAATTCTAAGACCTCCACAAATTTTGTAGGTAACTTGACTCCTGTCCTCATCATTTTCATCAGTTTTCTCCTCTCTCCTATAACACCCATAGCCTTGAATAAGCAGTTAGAGTGGTATAGTAGGGTCTTTACCAACCATCTCTTCCAATCACCTGCATCTGAATAAAGTCCTTGTAAAACCAACCATCTCTGCTCTTTGACTTGGTGGTAGAAGGCAGTCCAATGTACACAATCCAGTTTCAGCATCACAACAAATATTATGGAAAATTAAAAAGAGGACAGTTCAATAGGCAAACACAGCTACTCGTAGCTTCAGCAAACTTGCCATCTCTATAAAATCATATGCTTTATGATCTTAATTAAGACTTGTGTCTGCCTGCCAAGTAAAAGGTTGAAGGTGCAAGTTCACCTAGCTCTGTTTTAGAAGAAAGGACTGATCAGCTAAACCCCTCCACACACACCAAAAAGGATGGGTTCCTGCAAACCCTGGGGAGCACACTTTGATGCAGACGTACAGGAGGATGCCTGAAGTTGGAGTCCACTTGAGATTGGCTTTTAGGTGTGCTCTTTGGGAACAGCTTTTGTGGCAGTCATGTAACCTCCTGTCAATTTCGGGATTGGGAGTGTAGCGGGGGTAGTCTAGCCTGTCATTCTGGAGATAACCAATGAGACCTCTGTGTGGACATGGCTTTCTCCTGAGAATTCGGGGGATTCTGACTGCATTCCCCCCTTGGAGGTGAGAAACTTTTGACTCAGTCCCTTGCAGTCCCTTGACAAGACACAAGGTTGACTCCTGGAGGAGTATCCACGTGGGCTTACCCTGATAGAACTAGGCCTCTGGAGCCAGAAAAGCCACACAGAGACATTTGCCAGTGTTGAGATGCTCTAGAAATCACAGAGAAGCCCCTGGAAGTGCTGAGATGTTTTCTATCACCGCTGGATACACAAGACTGGCCTGTGATTGTCCTGGTGAGGTTTCATGAGCTTTGTGACTCTGAAGAAGACTTATGAATTGGTATCAGACATATGGGCCAATATTGGACTTATGAACTTGAACTGAGCTGGGATATTTTCTAAATGTTCCATTCCCCTTATATATAAACCTTTCCCTTATATGCATATGCTTGTCTAGTCTACCCAGACTAACACAGCTTTTGTTACAAAATGGCATTGAAAAAAACAAAAAAGACGTCCACTTGGAATACTTTTGATCCCAAAGACTTTTTAGTAGCAAGGCATAGCACTTTATTTTCCTATGATGATATAACATGTCAATGCATGTGTGTGCTTAAAATTGTATCCTCTATCAGTCTGTAGCACTTTTTACCATTCCTGCTCTGATATTAAATATTAAGTTTTAAAATTGACTTAAAATTACCTTTCAGTTCATTTCTCTAGTTCTTTAATGAGATTAATAGTGAAACGTTCTCTTACTTGGTTCCACCCCTCACTCCCTCCCCTAACCCACTCCTGCCAGCTCTCTCTCAATTTGAAAGTAAATAAAAATTTCCATAGACATTCATGCTTATTACAATGATTTATGCAATAAATCGATCTTGGCACAGGATGGTCTTCTTAGGTAAATCTGATGGATAAGTAACAGTCCCTGCAAATTATTTCATTGCTTGTTAATAATTTTGAAATCCTTTACCAGGTTCTAAAGATTATTCATGGGATATTACTTTAAGGTCATTTCCTGACAGCAAATGTGGTTTTCCTGACATAAAAATGCCACAGAGTAATTTGATGAATATAAAATAGGTTGCTGAACAAAAAGCAATGAAACTCAGTTCCAACAGCCCTACTTTAGAGATAGAAAATGGGCAAGGAAGTAAATTGAACTGACAAGGTAATGTCAAGTTGTAGGTAGAAGACCAATACTTCATTAACCTAGCAAAATATTTGGACCCCTCACAATATCTATAACAGTTTATCTGTGTGAAGCACTTGGCTTCTTTCTTGCAAAAGCTATTTTTCAACTGATTTCTGGAAATAGCTTAACCTCACTCAGTTACCCTTGCATGACACCTGGAACTAACTACAGACATACTATGGAAATACTAAAAATGGACATTAAGAAACTTTGCAGTTCAGTTAAATATGGAATGAAAAGCAGACAAAAGCAGCAATATCCCCGATTCTGTCCGTGTGAAAGCCTCCCATCTTTCTTTGAATAGACTTCCACACAGTGCTGTGGTTCCCTGGCGGTGTCTGTGACATCTGCTTTCCTGTCAACATCACCCAAATGCCTCACTTAAGGAGACACTTAAGGCGAGCTCACCATCATACTGAGAGAACATAGAGAACTGCATGGGTTTTCTTTCAGCTCAGCCACAAATCTGATCCAGGCATAGCAGCCTGGAGAAATCCTCACAGGGAGCATTCACTGGTCTTTGTTCCTGGGCCAAGTACTGGTCTAAGACTTTAACATAAGCAAATTTGACAGAGCTGCACAATGGCGTTGAAAACTCTATGCCACCCTGGTCATGCTGCTGGCTAGAGCTTTGGGCTACAAACCACAAAGTCAGCTTCTCCAACCCACCTGCTGCTGCACAGGAGAAAGACGAAGCTAGCAGCTCCCCAAAAGAGCTAGAGCCTCAGAAATCCTATGTCAGACCTCGGGGATAAAGTGACCAGACGTCCCACTGTTCAACAACTTAACAGTGCCCTGCAGCGTTTTAAAATGAAAACAGATATATTACAATAACATTTTTGTGTTCTATGAAAATTTTTGTTGCTCCTTATAGACCAATTTTTTAATCAAGAATTCTCCCCCACCCCCACTCCCCCCAGTCAATGGTGTCCTGCTTAAAATCTGGTCACTTTACTCTAGGAGCCACAATAGACTGGATGTCTGTGAGTCTGTTTGTTTTTATTTGTTGATATTTACTTTAGGACTGTGGGTTAAGGTTGCCAGTTCTTTGTTTGCTTATGTGTTTGTTTGTTTCCTTGCTACATGACTACTAGACTCTCCTCTTTTACTAATCCTGCCCTAAGGAGAAAAGAAAACATACATAAATTTTTAACTATGGATTCACAAATGCTGACCTGGAATTTTAGGCTGCTACATGCCCATTTGTTCAACTCTTCCTCCACCCGCAACCCCCCAGTCATTTAATGCCCTACTCTAAAGCTGCAAGGCCAAGTGCTTATTTAATTGAGAGATAGGAGAGGACATCGAGATTTCTGAGCAGCTGGAAAGACTTGAGGTTTCAGCTTGGTATTTTTAGAAGTGTCTTCCTATGATGGCTAATCCTTTCCCAGCCCTGCAGGACAATTAGAACATGTCAGTTGAAGACAGTGTATTACTCTTCCCCTTGAACCCTGTCATTTTTGCATTTTCTTATCGCAGTTCCCAGGCAGCCTTTGATCTGATTATTAAACAAGCGCTTCACCCAGACGCTCCTGCAGGGCAGCCACTCTAATCTCCGTGCACCAGCTCATCCCCTACCTACCTGGAATGACCCTTAGTCACTCCCAGCTGGTGTGGTGGTTAGGCATTGGGCTGTAATCCATCAGGTCAGCAGTTCAAAACCACCAGCTGCTCTGTGGGAAAACAATGGGCCTTTCTATTCCCATTTACTCTTAGAGCCTCAAAAACTCACAGAGGCAGGACTGCTCCTGTTCTTTCGGACACTCTCTGAGTTGACGTTGACTTAAGGCCATGAGTGCCGTGTTTGGGTGAGTCATAGCTCTCCTCGTTGTCTGCTGAAGACACCTTGCCTGTTACCCTCACAAACTTCCACTATGTTCTCTTCTTTCCCGTCTTAGAAATCTTGCTTCAAGAGGTATTTTCTGCTTCAAACCAATCAAAACCATTTAGCAAACTAAAATCTGTACAAACAAAATGGTCTCCCTATCACATAATCCTTGGTCTCTCTAGACATGCCTGGCTCCCAACATCACTAGTCCAGCAGGGAAATGTGGAAAGAGTAAAGTAAAGGATAAAGTCACTGTTTTCTCTCTCCCATTAATGATCAAATCTATAAAAATGCTAAAATAGTCTAACTAGTCTCCAGATACTAACAAGTAGATTCCAAAACACTTTGATTCTTTTCTTGTCCCACCCCAAATAATCAAAACAAACTCGTTGCTGAATAATAGATTCTGACTTATGACAACATCCTGTGTTACAGATTGGAACTGTCCCATAGGGCTTTCTTGACTGTTGTTTTTACCCAATCAGACCCATGGCCTTTCTTCTATAATATGATTGATGGGTTTAGACATGTAGGCTAATAGGTGAGCTCAAACTGCACCAAACAGGGACTTCAGAAGAGGTCCTACCTAGTTCATTATTGTGTATAGAAAACTAACATTCATGGGTTTGCAAAAATATCCTTCACAATTTTGAGTGAAAATATAGGTGTTCCCAGTTATTTATTTTAATAAAATAAACTGGACATTTTAATCATGTGATTGTATTTAAATTAATTTTAAAAACACCTAATTGATATTTTACTTTTACTTATTGAGCCTATTTTTTTTTACATCACTGCCCTCTGGTGGTGGGAGTAGGAGGCCCAGCCTTTGCTCCTGTGGAGCCCTTGCTGGAATTGAACCTCCATCCCAGTGGGCCGCAGTCCCGTGCATAACCACTACGCCACTGGGGCTCAGCCCACCTATTGGACCTATTTTAAGGTTGCTATGAAAACTATGATTTCCATATTATTTCATTGGATCTGGGGACCAATATTTCTGTCTAAGATTCTGTACAGGTAGAATGGTCTAATTTTTAGTCAAAATGAACTTTGAACTTCTTTAAAGAGTATGTTGCTATCATACTTCTAAAACTAAAAGATGCTGAAATCTTCATAATAGTCTGATGTGACTTCAGGTGGCAATGGAAAGTCGGAATCCAATTCTTCTCCCCCAAAGTGCAGTCAGATTGGATTCCTGGACATCCCCTTACTAAGTTGTTCCCCTCTGCTGTGTGCCACACTGACAGAGGCCCTGCCAACCAGAGGAAGCGCCTCAGTGAGATAGGTTGACTCAGGGACTGTAGGGACAGACCCAAGCACAGAAATTTTGGTGCAGCTGGCACAAGACCAAGCAGCGCTTCATTCTGTTGGACAAACTGGTTAGGGCTTGGGACTCACTGACTCACAGACACTTAATAACCATATCAACAGCATGAAGCTGAGGAGCCCCGTGGTTCAGAAAATTAAGTGTTCATCTGTTAATCGAGAGGTGTGTGGATCTAACTGACCAGCCACTCCAGCTTAAGAATCATAGCTTAGGAGATGTGAAGGAGCAGATCTAATCGGTCCTGAGCATTGCTGTAAGTCAGAGATGATTTGAATACTGTGAGTATGGGTCTGATGCTCAAAAAAAATCATAGCCATGGAGGCAGTTCCAATTCAGTCACCCTACATGACAGAGGGCCACTGCCGCTGTGGCCTTCAAAGGCTGTACTGTCTCAGTGAGAGCAGAAAGTTCCTCTCTTTCCAGAGATAGGAGCCCTGGTGGCATAGTGAGTTAACCATTGGTCTGCTAACCCCAAGGTCAGCAGGCCTGAACCACTAGAAGTTCTATGAGAGAAAGATGACATCTGTCACTCCCATATAGATTTATACTATTGGAAACTCACGGGTAGTTCTCCTGTGTCCTGTCATGTTGCTTTGAACTGGGATTTACTTGATGGCAGTGAGCTATTTTTTGCCCCTTACTCCCACCAGCAGAGCGAACCATTGGTGGCTTCAAACTGCTGACCTTGCAGTTAGCCCCCCAAATGCATAATCCACTATGTCATCAAGGCTCTTTGGGCTTGACCTCTAGGGTACCCTATCTGGCTATTTTAATTCTCTGTAAACTATCCCATTCATACACACATATTAGGAACGTAAGTTGGCCACTTTATTTGACACTGTACACCAAATGCTTCAATGTTGTTATTGAATTTAATTTAAAGATGTCAAGGGACATAGCATCTGAAAGGTGACCAGCAGTGACTCTGTTAAAATGTAAAAAGTTATTATTGAAAGATACTGATATCATGAACCCTGAGTGGTCTCTGCCATGGTTACCTATAAGATAGTGAGCATTTGATGTGTTTAAATAATAGGAAGAGATGAAAAGATGTGTATTTTTTTCTCAACCCAAGAAATAGATATGTGTATGAAGGAGAATCGTTAGAAACTGGAGTCATTTTAAGGAAAGAGCTATTCAACGAAGAAACTGTAATGATTCAAAGTCCTGTCTGCTTTGTGTCTGTGAATTCACGTACTCAAAGTGGCCATTAAATTTCCTTCCATGCAATGCTACAAAAGCCATTTATACTTGCATGCTGAAATGATTTGTAAGTTATTGATTCTGAATATAAGTCTATAAGAATGTGTCACCTAAAGATGCCTGTATCTAAATGCTCTTCAAAGTGTTGATGAAAGAACCTGAATCTGAAGAGTGGATCTTGTACATAATATGAAATACCCTATTTCTTATAGATCCTCTTAATAAATGACATCAGGCATTGAAAAGAAAACTTATTGCTACTGAGGCCAATTTACTAGGTCATTCATGAGGCCAAGTTCCTGGGTCATTCATGAAGGACTTTGCTGGACCTGTACTTGAAGTAAGGGATCAAATGCATTATAGTTATTTTGCTAGGTAACCAGAGTAGGAACAAAGGAGGGTGGGGGAGTTGTTTCCCTGTATGCCTGCAGAGGGCCACAATAAAGGGGTTCTGGGAAAATCAGGAACTCATTAGACACATATGGAAAAATCCAGACTAAGACCACTTATGTACAAGCGAAAGTAAGCCTAGTCACCACCCAGGCTGGCATATGATATCACACGATGTGCCTAAATGTGGTGGGAGGGAATAAAGACAGGGCTCACAGGCTGGCTCCTCTTCTGGTCCCCAGGCTTTCCTGGTTCTGTGAGTGTGGTTTTGTGGTCCTCTGCATGTGATTTTCAGGCACAAACTCCTGTGCAGTCTTGTGCATTTCCAGAAACAGCTTGTACTTTTTGAGACTGTATTACCTGAAAATTCCCCTCCCCTCATAAAAGTCCCTTGGATTATAAAAGTGTTTCTGCTGCACTTATTCTTTCAGTGTTGTTTGATTACAAAAGACCTTCACATAAACTACATTTGTGTGTTATTTTATCTGTGAGCTAGAATCAGTTACTTAACATTTAAAATTCCTCAGTTGGAAATACATCAGCTTATAAGTGAGACTCCACCCAAATCTCATAGTCGGAGGTGGGTAGGAGCACTTTAGCTGCCTTTATCTCCAATCAGCATCAGGGCCTATAAAAATCAATGTACTGGATGATTCATGACTTTTCCTCAATGAACTAAGTGCTATTTAAATGGGTGCAGAGTAGAACTGTTGAAGAGACAACATGTCTTAATCCAAGCCCTTTGTAAGAAGAATAAGAGACCAAGGGAGATTTTTTTTCTATAGAATACTGTTTTAGACATGGGATTTTACAACTAGATATGTGTGTTTACCACAGCCACCCAAAGGACCTTAACTGAGCATGCTTCAATTCAGGCCCCTGCGAACCAGATGTGTGTTCACTTGAGCAACCCAACCTAACCCAGGCTCATGAGCCCACCCAGGTGGCTTTAATTCATCCAATGGAGTCAAACAAGACTTTCATCCATGCCTCCCCAGCCTGAGATTTCAACTACCCTGGCAGCAGGTGGGCTGGTCTCTCTTGGACCCCAAATCCATGTCGGTGGCAGGTTGGAAAGGATTCTCTCCTCTCCTTTTCCCTGCTCCTGTGCCCACTGGGGCTGGCCCACATTCTCTCTGGCCTCAGTTCACTACGTGCTGGCCTGCAGTCACCCGAGGTTGTCTGTGGTCAGTTGTGAGCCCCAGTACAGCTTCTGTGCAGTTTGGCAATCTTCTCTGAAATATTGTGTACTCTTTGGAGACTGAAAAACCTAAAAGTTCTCCTGTCCTTCATAAAAATTCACTTGGATTATTAACCAGACTTCGGCGTAAGTTTTTTCTCATGTAAAACCAAGTACTGAGGCATTACCCACACAAGAAACCTTACAAGATCATTGTGACACATGCTCCAACTAGGAGATTCAGTAAATTCTGTCCATGGATAAGTGCTGCGGTGGTGCAGGGATTAAGCCTCCTCTTTCATAAGGGAGACCCGAGTTCAGTTTCAAAGAAGGAAAGTTTGGAAAATCAATCAGTGATAACCCAGTGAATCATGACTGCAATGCGGTCTTGTGGATAGTGTGGTGCCCAGCAGTATTTTGTGTCACGAGTCAAATGGAAATGATCACTTCACAGCAGCTAAACTCACGACAGGTCTATTCTGTCCTATACAGTTGCCATGAGTCAGAATTAACCTGAGCTTAGTGGGTTCGGTTTGGTTCTGAACTAACAGCACAACAATAAAGGCCAGAACAGTGTCACATCTGGGAGGTGAGGATGTAATGGCTATGTTGCAACTGCCCTGATGTGCCCATAGGATCATAGTCTTGTGAACTACAGAAAGGACAGAGGGACCACAAAAGGGCAGCAGAAAGCAGAGTTCACTTGTCCTGTGAGGACAGCCGAATGAAATGTTAGGGATGTGTGTCAGGTGTGGGGTACTTGGCCTCTATTTTTCTCCAGGTTAAAGATGGACCCATCCAGGTTAAGGATGGGTCTATTTCTCTGGCCCTATCAAATATCCTGTCATGCGCTCCCCTTGGCCAATTCTTAGCTGAGCATGGCCAGGGAAGCATGCAGTGTTCTCTTTCGCATTTAGTGTCCACGGAGTTTGCAATCAGCCTTGGGATCAGATGCCTGCGTGCAGGTTTAAGATGGGAGACTGTTGAGATCACCCTTCCAAATATACTGCCCAGTGGAATGCTTCCAGCCACCAGGCCTCTCTCCTTCACTCTACCTGAGGGTACTCTATCTCCTCCTGTCTCTCAGCAAGAAGTTTGGGGAAATTGTTACACAATTGTAGACGTGGACACATGATTCCCACACATACCTCTCTAGCACAAAAGAAGGTGACAGAGACATTTCCTTTATCAATGGGAAAAGACCTAAGTAGTGAAAAAAGCCAGGTTGGGGAAACCAGGTACTCAAACCGTACCCACCGTGTTGGAGTAGACTCTTGGATTTAGGGCCAGAGAAAAGGACACTGCATGAAATCGAGAGCACCCGGAGAACATATCTGGAAGGAGGAGGAACACGGCATAGACACAGCAGAAGATGCACCAGAAAGTCATCTGATAGTGGGTATCTGGCCCTACATATTAACAGGCCTTTTATACTAACTATAGACTAGCTAAGGACCCTTTGAACTTCTTTCCAAAATTTTCCCCTTCAATAAATTCACTCTTTCTGTTCAAATCTTTTCTCTTGATTTTAATCTGTACTTTGTCCCTCACCTGAAATCTTTCTTCCAAAGAAGATAAGAACCAAGAAATGGAGAAACTGGACACCTTGAGTCTCCTTCAGCGTGTGGTGTCAACACTGAGATTCCAGTTCAAGTGAAACATGTTTAAACATGCCTCTGGTCATGGGATGCTTACAGACAAATGCACTAAGTAGTATATTTGTGTTCGTCTCATTAGGGTGCCTAATATATATATATATATATATATATATATATATATATATATATATGTATATGCCTAATATGTGTGTATATATATAATTTTTTAAAAGACCAAATTGAAACAGTAACCTGTGAGGACCAGCTGGGAAAGTGAAATTCAAGGTAAGGTGTTCTGATCAGGTTATGGTGACTGTTTGGGGGGATTCCAAAAATAGATTGTTCTCTATGTCACAGAGTGATCTTGAGGGATTATTATTAAGTTTCTAAAAATTGAACATGACATTGAGAGGAAGAATAAGAAGGAAATTTTCACTTTTTTATTACAGGTGCATTTTATAAGAAACACGCCTGTTCATTTTTGGAGGGCAGTGTTAGCTAAGCAGAAACTGGCAAGGGGAGGAGAGGAGGTAAGTGGGAGGAAATTGGCAGGAATCTTAGCTACAGAAGAAGGGAAGGCAGGCTTCCACACCTACCTCTGCCACACAGAATAGACTATCTCCTTACCAAGGGAAGCCTGCAGAAATATTGGAGAAAATGAAATGATCAGGGGAAGAAAGATAGGAAGTTCTTCACACAACCCCCATGATAACTGAACACTCAAGTTTGGGTCTGAGACCAGAGCACTGCATGAAGTCTGGTTCCCTGGCTGGTTGGTTAGTAGTCAGAATCTGCACAGCTGAAGGAAGAGGGACACCACGAAAATGTGGAGTCCCGGAATGATAACCAAAACATGAAGCTTAATCTCTCGCCCAGAAAACAGTGGCAGAGTAGTAACTGTTAGAACAGGAACAAAAGGAAGGAGAACCCAGAGCATGGGTTGTAATTTACAGGTTTTGCTAGCTTTAATGAGCTACGTAGATATTTAGAATGAAATGAGAGTAATGGGGGTTGTGTGAGTGGAGATGGGAAGATGGTGAGAATCGCCCAAAGTAAGAAAAGGAGAGTTAGGGAGAGGAAGAGACAGAGGGAAGGAGGGAATGTGAAGAAAGTGAGAGAGAGTGCGAACAACAGAGTCTGTTGTTACTAAACTTTGGAGTGAGAAATAAATAATTACATCTAAAAGAAGACTGCGTTTCCCCCACCCCAAATTGGCTGTGGCACCAGCAGAACCTTTAGCAAGGGGGGCGGTCTCTGTAAGCAGTCAAGAGAAAACGACCTGTGACATTATGCTGGGGGCACTGGGAGAGGAGGGGTTGGAGATACTGGCTATGGCTAACAACTGTAATGTTACTGGTAGACCTTTTAATAACCAAATGTCTTAGTCAGAAGTCAGAAATGCGTGCCCAGCTCAAAGATGGCCGTTAGCAAGGGCCATCTTTGTTATCAACCTCCATGGTCCAGGTCCAGGAATTTATCCAATCTTCCCACATCAGGTCCTTGAAAGGGCTCTACTGTGAATCTTTCTATTGTAGGCTATGATTCTTGCTCCAGTCTATTAACAGACTTAAGTCTGTTTCAACTTGCTGCATTGACCTTGTTCGAACCAGTGGGAAATCCTGGTTGAAACAATTAAATGGACAGAGACCAGGGATCTTGTCAAATTACAGAACAATTTGAGTGACAATATTTGTTTATATTTGCTAATAAATGTTATGGATGACATAATTTATTGCCATTTTCATATAAAAGCTGGTAGCATGCTTATAAAAGATACCTAGAGACTTCAAATACCTACTGGATTCTACCAAGTATCATATTCCATTGACTTGGGTAATCTTTCAACATATTTTCCATAAAGCCCCTGGACTACAGATAGCTTTGTTCACAGAGGAGGTCTTGCCCTGGTGATCCCATATCCATATCACATGGGTAATATAGATTGCATAGAAAGGACATGGGTGAGAGCATCCAGACACAGGTTTCAGGTAAAGGAGAGATTGCAGCAACCTATAATACTACAACACCCAGGAAGCCAGCATTCAGCAGTCTTCGTTCTAGTCAAAGAATGGTAATATTAACTGTGTCTGTGGCAGTAACTAAAGAGTGCATCATGAGAAAAGAAGAAACAGAACATGCCATTAAAATCCAAAGTCACCGGAACATTGAACATGGAACGGTCATGGGAGCTTCCCATGAAAGGGAGTCATACTAACTGAGAAGTAGCTCTCACCTCTTTGCCTAGAGATGGGCATTCCATGGGAATTGAGAACAGATATTACAAACTATGAAATTACTTTGTTATTTACATTTTCTATATATGTGTAAAATTTATTTTACTTTACAATTTAAATGTTATATAATGATCAGGTTTTTATGTGCTTCACATATGTTCCTCAATTAATGACTCATATTTGGTGGCATATAGATGCCTGGAGTGGCTGGAAAACCACTTTATAACTTTTAAAATTAACTGGGATCCTGAATGGATGAAACAGGTAAGTAGCATTATGTATAGTCTTAATGGGGCTTCATTTTGTCTTTGTGTACTATACAAAATTGAAAAAAAAAATAACAAAAATTCAAATTAGATGTTCTCAAATTGATTACCCAGAAGCCATCAAGTTGAATCTGACTCTTAGCAATTCGAAAGAACAGATTTAGAACTGCCCCATTGTTTCCACGCACGGAACAACTGACGAGTTCAAACTGCCAACCTTTCAATTATTAGTTGTAGTAGTTACATAATTTGTTGTGAATTTGAGATCTAGGAGTTAGGGGTGGAGTTTAGCTTGCCAATAAGATATCATCTTGATGACTTCATTCGGAGACCCTAAAGAGATAAATAGTTCATCGGAAGCATACATAGTCACTTCCTGGGAGACATTGCAGCTGACAAGACACATGGAGCTACACTTGCTAATGTCCTGACTTGGAGGAGCCACGTGGAAGACCCCTGCCAGTGCTGTGATGACTACAATGCCACTGAATCCACAAGACTTCTTACTCACTGGTCTGTGATCTTCCTGCATTTGGCATCATTTGGGGATTCTGAAGAGGACTTTATATGGACTTGATCTGTATGGGGCTGGGGTGTTTTCTCATTAATCAATTGCTCTTGTATCTAAAGCTTTTCCTTACACAGAAGAGTGCCTATGAATTTGTATCTGTAGTCAACCCAGACTAACACAGCAGTCAAGCACGTTAATCCCTATGACACTGGGGCTCTGTGAAAAATTATAGTCCTCTGAAAAAGTCAATATATTTCACCCAAGACTACTTTTTTGACCTTCTAGAAACAGATTTACTTTTGACAATATTTCATATTTACCATGAAATGTTAAGTCCTTTTTCTTTGGCTGAGGACAGTTCAATAGGATTAGAAAGGGAAGAAAACTGTAGAATTATTTCACAAGATGCACTCTCCACTAACTTTCTAATGTAATATATGTTTGGAGAATTGAGATGGGTGCATTTGGAAGCTACAGTAACTCTGATCGCCCTTGCAGTTTTTCTATAATCACCACATCAATGTCTAGAAATGTATTTAAATAAAGAATGTGTAGTGTTTTTTTCCAGTAATAGTCTTTGGGTACTTGGCCTCTTTTTTCAACATTAAGCCTTCAAGTCATTTCTTCATGTTTTATCTCCTCAGGACAGATAGGATTGATTTGGGTCATTACTGTCCTGTTTTGAGAATTTTTTTTCCTCCAAGAGGCTATTTCTGGTTCTGCTATAAGCTCATGAGGCTAATCTAAACATAGTGGTACTGTTCATGTAAAAGGAAAACCTGTTTAGAAAACATACCCATGAGACTTAGAGAAGAAAAATGTCAAGCACACAATGTGTTTTCCATCAATCTGCCTCCCAGGCAGATTTCTAGAATGACTGTAGGATGAACATTTTTGTTTCACAGAAAAACCAAAGCAACTATGACTTTAAGTCTTTTTTTTCTCATGTTGAATGCTGATGATGTTGAATATACTGGTTTGTATAAGATGTATTACAGATTCTCAAAAGCAATGCACTTATCTCCATATATTGAATTGAGATGACAACCACACTATAGATTATTTATTTTGTAAATTAGCCATATCTGGAATTTCACTTCCTCGGTCAAATAAGCTTTCATTTGGCATAAGGCCATCTGTAAGAAAGTAAGATTAATCAGAGAAAGAAGACAGTTGAACATTCTGAAAATGCTGGTAGAGTAAATTTAGCTGAAGAACAGAGAGGAAAAAAAACTTTCTGAACAAAAATGGTAGAAGCTCAATTGTTCTCTCATGAGTTACTTGGAAGCCGAGCCATTTATCATAGTTTAAGAATCTGGACTGTAGTTCCTTGCTCATTAAGAAACCTATTTGCTACTAATTGAGGCTCAATGATAAATAAAAGTAAATTAAATACATAAACTGAATTTGCTTTATTCATAGTAACCACTAAAATATCGAATTAACCAAAAAAAATCACTCAATAAAATATTAATTAGAAAATTCTTCTGTTATTAGTCCCAAGGTTATTTTCACCATTTTATTTCATTCTTCAATGCCATTTGTCACCGTTTCCAGATATTTCCCCTTAAAAATATCTTCCTGACCTTCACTTTTCTCCCTTTGGTTAGATCTGAGTGTACAGTCCTGTGTTACAGAGCTTTGGTGCGGCAGTGAGTTGCAAGTTGGGCTGCTAACCACGAGATTAGCAATTGGAAGCTGTCAACCACTCAATAGGAGAAAGGCGAAGCTTTCTGCTTTCATAAAGATTTACTGTCCGGGAAACTCAAAGGGGCAGTCTGTGCTGTCATATAGCTGGACTCATTGCCTCAGTCTCAACACTTTTTATCTGTAAATATTTGCAGGCTACTTTGAAATTCAAATTTAGCTAGCTAAGATAAGGTTTTTGTTGCTTATGAGAATATCAAACATAAATTATTCAAACATTGTATTTAAAATATATCTCTTACTGGAAGGAAAGAGTTGGGCTTGCTTTTTTATCCAGTCTGACAACTGACAATTTTTACTTGAAGATTACAATCTTTTTTTATTGATAAGACTATTCAACCTACCATTTCTTGCTTTATATTTGGTGCATTCATTTTTGTTGTTGTTCCTCCTTCCCTTCCATAATTTGTGTTGGATAAATATATCTACAATCCGAGTCATTTTGGTTCTTATATGGGCTATTCTGGGGAGACCTGGTAGCACTCACGTTAAGAACTAGGCTGCTAGCTAAAAGTTGGACATTTGAACCCATCTGGTCCAACTTGGGAGAGAAATTTGGAAGTCTGCGTGCATAAAGAATGATAGCCTTGGAAATCCTATGGAACATATTTACTCTGTTTTACAGGGTCATTATGTGTGGTAGTTGCATACTCTGGTGTAAATTTAGGACTTGACAGGATTGCGAGTGAAGGGGTGGAGTCTAGTCTATCATACATCTCATAGCCAATGAGGCCTCTGTGTGGCCGTGGCCTTCTCCTGAGAATTCCGAGAATTCCTGGATTTCTTCCTTGGAGTCAGGAGTCTCTCTCTCTCTCTCTCTCTCAGCTCACTCCCTTGGAGACTCTGTACTGACAATGCACTGTCCCTGAGAGATGCTCTACTGATAAGATACTTGGTGCTTCACCCTGGGGGCTGAAGAAGCCTCATGCAACCAGACCTCTGGATTGGTAAAACTCACAGAGAGACCCCTGCCAGTGCTGAAATGCTTAAAACACCAGTGAATATACAAGAATTCCAACCCACTGGCCTGTGATCCTCCTGCACTCAGCCTCATTGCATGTATTTCATGAGGACTTTATAGACACATTGGACTAATATTGGACTTATGGACTTGATCTGGCCTGGACTAAAATGTTTTCTCAAAATTCAATTGTTCTGATATACAAAACTCTCTTATACATATATGAGTCTCCTTGATTTTGTCTCTCTATTCTACCCAGACCAACACACTATGAGACAGTATCATTCCATGACAGTGAATTTGAATTGTGAGTATTGACTTTTTTGCCATAGTTTCTTTGTACTATTTTTCTAATGTGAATTAGATATGTTTTTATAATTTTAACAAATCATTTCATTAGGAGTTTTTACAACTCTTATAACAATGCATACATCCACTGTGTCAAACACATTTGTACATATGTTGCCATCATATTTTTCAAAATATTTTCTTTCTACTTGACCCCTTTAGTATCAGTTCTTCATTTTTTTCCTCTCTCCCTTACCTTCCCACTCTCATGAACCCTTGATAAGTTATTATTATTTTCATATCTTACGCTGGCCACTGCCTCCCTGCACCCATGTTTCTGCTGATTATCACCTGGGAATCAACTTGGGAAGTTGTGGGGTCTAACTTGTCAATCAGTGTGGCCGTCATGTGCTTCATGTCAATTTCATAATTGGAACTCTAGGGGTGGAGTCTAGCCTGTTAATCTGGAGACAGCCATTGAGTAGTGAATGAGGCCTCTGTGTAGGCATGGCTTTCTCCTGAGACTTCTGGGAAATCTTGGGGTATTTCCCTCATGAAGATGAGAGGCCATCTCTCCAGTTGTCAGGAGTCAGTCTCCAAGACAACAAACTACAGACAAAACAAGATGGCAGCGTCCAAGGAGCTGGAGGAGAAGCCACATGGCCTTACCCTGATGGAGCCAAACCTCTGAAGATGGAGAAGCCACGTGGAGACCCCTGCCAGTGCTGAGTTGCTTTTACCACCACTGGATGCTATTGATGGACCCTGAGCTCTGGATGCAAGGAGCCATGGGGAGACCCCTGCCAGCGCCGGGATTCTGCACCCTCTGACCTATGACTTCGTAAGTTGGAAGGAGACATTATAGACTGGTATCAGGCATCTGATACCAGTGACTTGGAACTGGCCTGGGTTGGAATACTTTCTCAATGTTCCATTCCTCTTATATATAAACCTTACCCTATATCCATATGCACATTTATGAATTTGTTTCTCTAGTCTACCCAAGCTAACACAATCAGATCTCAGCTTGATGGCCTCATTTAGTGGCGTGAAGGTGATAAATAGCTCAGTAGTAGTCAGATACACAAGTCAGATTGAGTTACATTGATGCAAACAGAGTCCCTTAACTGGTGGACCCATGTGAAGATACATGCTAGTGCTGACATATTACCACCAACACTAGATACATAAGATTTTCCACACACTGGCCTGTGATCTTCCTGCATTCAGCATTATTGAAGGACTGTATGAGTCTAAAGAGGAATTTATGGAGTAGTAGTGCCATGTGGGGTTCCATAGGACTTATGGACTTGAACTGGACTGGTCTGGAATGTTTTCATAATGTATGATGCTCTTGGTTATAAAACTCTTTATTATACACATTTCAGTGCCAATGAATTTGTTTCTTTAGTTAACCTTGACTAACACATCTGTCCTATAGGGTCATTGTGAATCAGCAGCAGCTGGATGGGAGTCATTTAGGTTTTGAGTTTAAGTGTTTAGGGATGCTCGTATAGAAAAAAAGCAGCAAACAAACAAAAAGCCTTGTTAGATATAGTATCTCCATTCAGAGCAAAAGACAAGCAAGACTACTACCCAGTATGTTAGTGTTGTCCAGTGCCATTGAATTGGTTCTGACCCATAATGACTCTGTGCACAACAGAGCAAAACACCATCCGATCCTGTGCTAGCTTCACAACTCTCCCTATACCCACACCCACGGTGCTGCTGCTTTGTCAATCCATCTCATTAAAGGCCTTTCACTTTTTCACTGCCTCTCTATTTTGCAGAACATGATGTCCTTCCCCAGGGAGCGTTGGTGGAAACATGAGTTATGTTTTGGACTGTTAATCATGAAGCTAGTAGTTCTAAACTCCAGCCAATCTGAGAGAGAAACATGAAGCTTTCTATTCCCCTGAAGCTTCAGAGTATCAGAAATCTATAAAAACAGTTCTACTACTCAGTATTGTAAAGATGAAATCTCTTTCTGGGACAAATGGCACCCATAGTAGGGTTTTTTGGCTTTGTTTTTTGTTTTTTGTATTTTCTTTTGAAAGGACATTTTATTCATTCTTTTTCTTGTTTTTAAAATAAAACAAACATTTTACTAGCACCTATACTAGCACCACATATTGTAAAATTAAATAGTTCAATCGTATGAAGAATTGTATAATCAATTTTAGAATATTACCCTACCCAACCTCCCTGGCCATGTTTAAATCTCCTCTAAAATGAGTAGTGTGACCAAAATCTGTTCTAGTGCTCCCTCCCTTCCCTCATTTTCATTGTTTATTCTCAAAGTCCTCCTCACCCTCCCTACCTCCCACCCCCCACGCTGTATCCATACGGGCCCTTGCATCAGTTTTGATCTCTATACCTCCACCTCTGTACCTCACAAACTAGGAAACACAATAGAAACCCTGAAAACAAAATCAAAACAAAGTGTTAAGGATAAAATAATAATAATAATAATAATAATAATATAAAGATAGAAGCACAAATAAAGATTAAGAAAAAAAGACCAGCCTCAATATTTAAGAAGCCAGGGAAGAAAGTTTTGTCATGGAACACATATGAGATACATTCATGGAATGTGGAGATTCATTCATTGTGGAGATTGATGTTTGCTTTCCCCACTATTCCACTGGACTAATGTATCCATGCATCTTTTGACTTTTGACCACTCTTCTTTCCTCTGAATGGAAAGAGATCAATATTTTCTCCTGAAATGGTCACTCACAATTTTTTTTGTTTGTTTCCTCCTCCTAGATCATTTTTTTCATTCAGTAAATAGTATTGAAGTCCCTCTGGATGCAAAATTTTGAAATAGCAGTTCTGTGGGAAAATGGACTAAAAATATTATGCTTTCCATGACTCCTTTGAAGCCCCCTTTATATGAACTGTTTCTGGGAAGAGAACTTCTGTTATTTTCCATTTGTTTTTTTTTTCACAATAACTCCTAAGCTTTTAAGACCCTGTTATCTACTCATCCAATAGGATGTAGGCTGTTGGCCTTTGTAAACTATATATACCAATTGACCTTGATGTCCCCTGAGACTAGAGCTCTGATCCCTCAGTTCCTGATCTTTCCCTCAAGCTGGTTGATTATGTCTAAGAAGTTTTCAGAGCATTGTCAGCTGTTTGATGCGATGGATTCATGGACTTTTCCAGCCAAAGTAACTATACATATACAAGTACCCTCAGTCATTTCTATACATATTCATAAGTTTTTTCTCCTTCTCTCTCCCACCTGTTTATCCTGAGTTCTTATCCAAGTGTCTACTTAGATCGCCTTATCATAACATATGATAGTGTTTGCCTCTATTGCCTTTTATACCTGCCGCTGTCACTTTTTCCCCACCCTCCCTCTTAATATGTATGGCCTTCTCCTGCACTGCTTAGACACCTTCACTCCCCAACTGCTCTGAAAAGAAGCACATTTGAAGGTCTTGGAAAGAGTGGAAGAAAACTTTTTAATAGAACTCAAAACTCCTAAGAGAAACCATACTTATTGGCTGGAAAAAGATTGGTGACACCACCAAATCTATGGCCCTTGCTTATCATGTATGGAAGTGAAATCATCCCTGGGTGAGGATAATAGAAAATGGAGAATCTCAAGGCCAACATTTACATACGGATGAAGTTCAGCAGGTTAGATAAAAGGAGAGATGGACACAGGAAATACAGGGAAGAAATGGGATGTGAAAGTATTGCAATGGATGAGTTTAATCACAATGTGCATGAATTGTTAAACGAAAATCTAAGATTTCCCTGTAAACTTTTACCTAATTCACAATAAAGAGTTTAAAATTGAAAAATAAGCAGAACAAATACATAGCAAAGGGTCTTAATCTTCAGGTTCTTGTTGTGCGCCACCACTCTAGCTGCCACTCTTAGTAAGCTCATAGGACATGGTAAGCTGCTTCTTAGTGTTTCCCAGACTGTAACCTTCATGGGAGCATGTCACCCGTACCAAGTAGCCTCGTGGCAAATTTTCTCTGCTGCGGCCGGTTAGCAGGCATGTGTTACACCATTGTGCCCCCAGGACTGCTTTCTCACCTGTCAGAGCTATCATCACAATACCATAAAGGAATACATTTCTGCAGAATTACTTGATCAAAATGAAATTAATAGTCATATTATAATCTTTTTTTTAATTGGGGGCTCATCAGTATTATAATCTTTTCAATACTAAATAGCATCCATTACCACAAGTTGATTCAATTTCTGCCTAGTTCTCTATCCAGTAGATGTCATCAGTGATCTTCCTGAGTTGACAAAATTCTAATTTTCTTCTTCTAAATAATTTCCCTAGATCCTATGTTTTAGACTTTATAAATGATCTTTATTTTATGTTTCTGAGTAATCTGCAGTTTTTCCTAACCACAAAACCACCAGCGAGCATCTAAAGTTTTTCATAGTGCAAAAATGTAAGTGAGCTAAAGACAGGATTCTTATAGCATCACAAATAGCCAGCATTCAATCTTGTAGAAAGAAGGGTATGTCAAAAGGTATTGCAAAAAAATTGGAGATGCTTTTATTAAAAACAAAAAATGATAAACTCTGAAGTTACTATTTCTAAGCAGAATACCATATGATTCTATACAATTCTGAAGGTAGTTTTCCCATCTCTAACTGTTCCTCCAAGAATTCTGAACTCTTTGATGTACCCCAAGTAAAATATAAATTTTGGCATCCTGGGGGGACTCAACGTTTGCTCCTATGTAATGTTGAGTTTTGAAACAAAAAGAAGTTTCAAGGAGTGAAATCAGAACTGTAGGATGGGTAGGTTAAGATTTCTCAATGATTTCCCAAAGATTTCCCATAGGACAAATCACTGGTCTTTCCATACCTGACAAGGAAAGAACAGTGGGGGGCAATGAAAGATGTATGTAAACAATTAGTCCAATGAACTAGTGAACCATTCAAAATCAGTATTTTCAGTCCAAAGACAAGCTCTAGATAATGCTACCACCAAAAACTTTTCTGAAAGGATCACATTGGAATGTCTTTGACAGAGTGGGAGAAAACTGTAGAACAAAACTCAAAATAAAAAAGACCAGGCTCACTAGTAAGAAAAAGACAGGTGATACTTTTAAGATTACGGTTCTTAGTCACCCATTAGGACCAGACCTGAGCACACCCCTGTGCTATAATAAGCAACCATTTAAAGGCACCACTCACCCAATGGAAAAGCTCAGAGAATTCAGATAAAAGGTGAACTGGAAGCAGGAAACAGAAAGAGAAAGCAGAGTGAGTGGTGGTACTGGAGGGAAGGTGCAGTAGAAAGTTGAAACAACATGAGAATTGTGATATGGAAAACTGATACTTTCTTCTGTAAACATTCACCTAATTCACAATAAAAAATTAAAAAGAAAAATGAGCAACTGAATTTTTCCTCAACACCATATATTTTTGAATACTTTTATTGGGGCCTCATATATCTTATCATATATATAGCCATCATCATTTTCAAAGCATTCTCTTTCCACTTGAGCCCCTGATATCAGCTCCCCATTTCTTCCCCCTCACTCCCCCACCTGCCCTCCCATACAAGCCCTTGATAAGTTATAGATTGTTATTTCCATATCTTACATATATCCTCTGTTACCCCTCATCCACTTTTCTCTATTCATCCCCCTGGGTGGGGGTTCTAGTTTGATCCTTGTCATCTATTTCTCCTTTCTTCCCCCATGCTCCACTAATCCTCCTGTTATCTCTCCTTGTTAACCCTGAGGGGTTTATCTATCCTGGAATCCCTGTGCTTTAGACTCTTATCTGTAGCAGTGTGCATGCTATGGTCTAATCCAATTTGTTAGGTAGAATTGAGATCATGATAGTGGGGGGAAGGAATCACCAAAAAGTTAGAGGAAAGTTGTGTGCTTCATTGGCAAGTGACACCTAGCTGAGAAGCAACAAAACCTAAGTGGAAGAAGCACACCAGCCTGCATGGTCATGAGGTGTCAATGGGATCAAGTATCAGGCATCTAAACCCCAGAATAAAACTATACCCCAAGGTGAATGGGATGGATTGGGGCCGGGGACATGGAGCGGAGACCTCAGCACAATTTGTCTTGGTCTTTTCCTCACCAGCACTCTTTCCAATTTTCTTTGGATATTTTTATAATCAACCCCTGTAATTTTCCTATATCCTTTGGAATCTCAAAAACATTGCCCTTATTTTCTGAGTTGATCTCTGCCTTGAACATAACTAGCTTAGCCGAGTCCCTCAGAAATTCTTGCTTTGATTCTACCTTCTGTGGAAGGCACCCCAAAGACTGTGAAGAGAAGTGTATTACTAATTACTTGTTTGCAACCATTCGTTGATCACAAAACATGTTCAAATGAGTCTTCTTTGGAATATCCGTATGCATGAATGAACTGGGATCCACCAGTAGCAATACTTTTTGACTCACCCTTATATCTATATATCCAAGGACATTGGAGAGATATTCCTGGTATACATAATGAATAGATGTTTGAATCTACTACAAATTAAAACATAAGGATAAGTTTGCATCCGTAGAAAGATTTAAGTACTTACTTTGCTCAGAAGTTCCTTTTCTTTTTTCCCTCAGATAGAAAAGGGTAATCTATTAAATTATATTTTTAAATAAAATATTATTTACTTTTCTTTGAGAAAGGGTACACAATCTGTTGAGCTCAATCTCATTCATAATGTGTTTTCTCGAGTGAAATGGGAGAAGTGGAGAGAAGTTAAAAGTGTTGAGATCATCATGTCCTTCTGGTATTGTTCACTTTTTCCTTTGTCATCAGACTGGAAATTTTCAAATACAGATTGCCAGAATGAAACCGATGAGTTGCATATAATCCATGAATATGTATTAGAAGCAAGGTCTAAAATTCTACCATAAGATAGTGAGATGTAAGAGGTTGGTTGATATTGCAGCGTAATTAGTCTGAGCTGTCAGATATAGGAATACACTATGATGAAACACATATAGGGACAATAAAAAAGACCCATAGATGGTGAATCAAATGAGTTACCTCATGCAAGAACACTTGCTCATTTTCAGGCAACACAATTACAATCTCCGAACTTCAAATGGCATTAGCTTTTCCTCTCGTTCTTTGTACTTCTCAAGGTTGTTTCTATTCCATAGGGTTGTTGTGCGTCAAATTTGACCCGATGAAATAGATTTTTACTTAAAAGAAGACATTTTTAAGGAACTATGATATTTAGACTTGGGAAAAATGGTAAAAGATTTTTTCTAAAACTTAAAAAGATTACATTTTATTTCAGCAGTAGTTATGCTTTCTGGTAATAGTTTCATTTAGAATACTTGCTATCAAACTAGTTACAAGGAGATGGAGATTAATGACGCCCCTCCTAAATGTTCAACTTTTCCAATATGTCATACTACTCCATTTCCCCCAAACTCAACACCTTAGTCTTAGGCACCGTCATTCTGCAATTTTCTGCAATATCTACAGAATTCATAAAACTTTAAGGAAATGGCATACCTGGTTGTGGAGCTATAAAATCCCCAAACCAATGCTCAGACATCTGTCTAGAGGATCTTTCTCATCCATGTGTCTTTGGAAGCTGGTAAAACTAAATGAAATGACTCAAGTCCTTTTTCCCTTCCTTCCTTTCTTTAAAATAAATCATTTTATTTGGGCTTCTTACATCTGTAATAACAATTCATACATTGACTGTATCTAAGAGACAAAGGTCAGGCAAAGGTATGCCAAATGCAGATTCCACATTGAGAATCCAAAAATGTCTCAAAGTAGGTCTTTTTGCTTGTTCAGTCAAGAAGCTGAAGTCACAGAAAGGGAAGGCTTTGGTAAGTGATGGAATCCAAATACAGTTTCACTATCATAATGACCATTTTAAGTATTAAAAAGCTCGATGTCAGCAGTTAGATCCAGGCCTGGGACTCACTGTGGAATAGAGCATCAGTTATGTGTAAGTTTTGATTAAAGTAAAAAAAAAAGTAAAATAATACCACAAGAGCTAAAATATGAGCATGAGTTTATCTCACCTGGATTTTTATATTTCACGTACAGATTTTTTCCATTGAACACTAATGACAGAAGGCTTGGTGAGCTCTGGGAATACATCAAGAACTTCATTCAGGTATAAAGGAAAAGGTCATTAGAAAAGGAAAAGAAAGTAAGATCAAAGTGGATTTCAGAAGAGACTCTGAAACTACCTATTGAATTTAATCTGGGATGAGCTAAAGCAAATGGGGGAAAATGGCATCAACAAGCTAAGGGGAAAATATTAAAGGACCACTTGAATAGACTAAGATACATACAGTAATGAAAAGTACAGAGACCTAGAGGTGGAGAACCAAAGAAGAAGAGCATACTCAGCATATCTTAAACTAAAAGAACTTAAAGGATACCAGAAAGTTGTTTACTTGTGTTTCACTTACTATGAAAGACATTCTGCTATATGAATCATAACAAATTATGAATAACTTTGAAAGGAATGTAAATTCCAGAATACTGCATTGTGTTCATGAGAAATTTGTGCTGAAGAGGGAGTTGTGTGAATAGAGCAAGAGAATGCTATATAGTTTAAATCAGTAAAAGTGTACATCCTTTAACTAATTGTTCAGTTTGTGTGGCAGTCATGTGTTTATGTTAATTTTATGATTGAAATGTAGGGGTGGAGTCTGTCCTGTTAATCTGGAGATAGCCATTGAGTAGCCAATGAGGCCTCTATGTGGGCATTACTTTCTCCTGAGACTTCTGGGAAATCTCGCGATATTTCCCTCATGAAGATGAGAAGCTGGCAGTCCCCTGCCAGCACCGGGATTCTGCAACCACTTACCTGTGACTTTGTGAGTTGGAAGGAGATATTATAGACTGGAATCGGGAATATGAGCTAATATTGGACTTATGACTTTGAATTGGACTGGGTTGAGATGCTTTCTCAGTGTTCCATTCCTTTTGTGTATAAACCCTTTCCTTAAATCAATTTATGAGTCTATGAAATTTGTTCCTCTACTCTACCGGGACCAACACAGCCTATATACTAAGCAATTAGTCAAAGAAAGAGTACTTCTTGAATACTCTTGAATTCACCTGAAAACGAATGTGGCATCAGAATGAAGGAAAGCTTACTAAACACATGTGATATATAAATGACACAACAAATCAGGAGGATTTGAAACACAGGTTGATGAAGGCTCAGGATTGCAGTATGGGTAACAACTCAATATAAAGAAGATCAAAATCCTCACAATTGTACAAATAGGTAACATAATGATAAAGGAAGAAAACGTTGACATTGTCAAAAATGTTATCTTGTTTGAATTCACAACCAGTTCTCACCACAGCAGGAGCCAAGAGATCAAATGAAACATAGCAAGGGTTAACAGAAGGCCTCTCAGGGTGCTAAAAAGCAAGGATATTCTTTTGAGGACCAAGGTGTATTTTCCCCAAGGCATAATATTTCCTTTTCTTGTTTGAAACACAATGGCACAGCACTGTGTGGGGTTGGTCACCAAGATGAGAGATGTGATGGGTAGGTTTGTTATGCCAACATGGCCACAGAAGATTGGTAGGTCTGTTGTGACAGCACAGCCAATGAACACACGGGATGAATTAAAGGGCAGAGATAGGAAGGGCTCAGCAAGTCCCGCCCTCTCTCATGCTTTTGGATCTTCGGACCAGATAGCTGTTTTGTTCGTCCTGTGCGTCGACCTCCAGGCAACAAGCCTCATTGTGGACTGTGGAGCTGTGAGTTGAGGATCCTTCAAGCCCTACTTCACCATGCTCCTGGGGTATTCATCTCTTGAGCTGGGGACTGTTGGACTCTGTCATCTGTCATTGGTGACCTGCTCTGCTGTTTTCTGCCTGTGACCAGATAGCCTGAATTGCTGTACAGAGAACTACTCAGTGGCCCTCAAGACTTAAAGGACTGCCAGACTTTTAGCTGTCTCACACAAGTGAGTTGCACTTAGCAATTTATACTGCTTTGTATATTAGTTAACTGTTTCTTTCTTATGTTATATAAGAAATATATATAAATATATAAAGGGAATTACTAGTGTCCTGATTTTATTTCTTCAGAGAACCCTCTCTTACACAAGAGATCAACTGTAGGACAGTGACCAGCATTCTTGAACATCCTGGTGCCCTTGATGACTTTGTGGTGTCGGGTTATGACTCCATCTCATCACTGCTTCTTATTGCCAAAGACCAGCCTCTGCCATATCTTATTGCTTTGATCTAATATTATGTGTTTGAGATTCACCCACCATAATGTGTGATTACAGTTCATTTATAGCGACTGTGTGAGGGGGTGTGCTGGGTAGGTTTATTGCACTAAGGTGACCAATAAACACATGTGGGACAATAAGGTAGCTTAATTGGGACAATTAAGTGGGACAATAAGGTAGTTTAATTGAAGGGAAAAGAGATAAATGTCTTGATGAATCCCACCTTCCTATCTCTTGCTATCTGATGATAGGACTACTAGGTGGCTGCCTTAGCTAGTTCTCTGTCTCAGCTTGTGAACTACATTACCTGTTGGACACCCAAATGTGTCACTATAGTTTGAGGTTCCTTTGAGCCATGCTTTGCCACTCTGCTGGTGTATACATCACTTGAGCTGAGGACTGTTGAACCCTGTCATCTGGCTGAGTGTTGGTCACCTGCCCTGCTGAATGCTGCCTGTGACCACACTGCCTAAATTGTTCTACAGAACAATTGACTTGCACACAGAAGCCCTCATGAATTGAAGTACTGCTACTACCTCATGTGAGTTGAATGGAGCCATTTGTACTTCTCTATAGACTAATTAGCAGTGTATTTGTTTGTATTGTGTATATCTATATCTATCTATATCTAGAGATAGAGGTATATCGATATAGTAATGTGCCCTAGTTTTATTCCTCTAGAAAACCCTGTATAAAACGGGATACGTAACCCCCATCCTCCCCCCAAAAAACAGAATTGCACTGCATGGAGCAGGGCTTTTGTAGCATGCAATATTCCTACTAGGTGAACAGAAGCAAGTCATTGTGAGTTTGTTCACCCAGTGGCATTGCCTGGGAAGGTTTACTCTGATCACAGTGAATTTTTTTCATGAAGGCAATTTCATCTGAACTTTGTTTTTGGTGATGACGTATTTAAGAGAATAGTGTGTGGCTGTGAAATATTGTTTCCTGCTCAGATGAAATGCCACAAAATCTGTTGAGATGTTGAAAATAGAGCTGTGGGAAAATAGAGGGGAAATGTCCATTGATGAAAAACCATGTTCTGGATATCTGTCCATCAACTTCCCAAACAGATAAAAATGTTGATTAGAAGTGCACTAGGAGTTCCTTCCACCAGGTACTAGTGAAGCTTTTTATTTAGAGATTCTGAAAAGATTTCATAACACCATGTGACTAAAAAGTCTAATTTGAGCAGACAGGGGACTGATTTTGCTACCACGACAATGCACCTCCTCACTTAACCATCCCAGTGAGTCGGTTTTGGGCAAAATACAGCATGCCTTTCTTGCCCCATGCACCTTGCTCACCTAACCTCGCTCCCCATGACGTCCTTTTGCTTCCATGAATGAAGAGGAACTTGAAAGGATAGCAATTTGATCACATGAAGAAGTCAAGAGAAAAATGAGGGAGGTGCTGTCAGCCATCTAAACAGATGAATTTGAAAAATGTTTCTATTGATGGAATCACAGATTTGACAAATGTATTAAGTATAATGCAGCATTCTTTGAAAGTGCTAAGATAAGTTTTGCTGAAAAATTTTAAATACATATCTTTGGAGGGAATCTTTTTTATTTATTTTTATTTTTGTAACCCCTCATATATTATTTCAATAAATATGAATTCCAGTCATAAGCAATGATGCAGAAATATCACTGGCCAGTGGCTGCAAACTCTTGTGTATCGAATGGTGGAAGAAGCATCTCAGCACTGGTGTGGGTCTCCATGTAGCTTATCAACAGTAGACAAAGGCAGACAACAGCCAATTTTGTGTTAATTTAATGATGTAAAAGTGTAGTGATGGAGTCTAGCCTGTCAATCAGGTCATAGTCTGATGGTGCCTCCTTTCAGGCATGACCTTCTAAAAATGAGAGTCCTGGGAACCTCCCCTCTTCTCTGTTCCTTCACCTTCCCATGGCAAGGCATGGTGAGACCTATGTGAGTCCTGTATTGTTACCATGGCCATTGGCTCCACACAACTCTGCCCCCACCAGCCTGTGATCATACTGCTTTCTTCATCATTGCATGTGGCTGTTTGAGTCTGAAGAGGGACTTATAGACTAGTATCAGATTTGTGGACTTCATTTGAACTGGGTTGGGATATTTTATTGATGTATAATTATATCTTTTTTTCTTTTTCATAATTATTTCTTGTACATATATGAGTGTCTATGAAGTTGTTTGTCTAGTCAACCCAGCCTAGCACATCTAATATTTTTGTAAAACTTGAAAATTGTATAAGGAATAGTGAAGAAGAATTGATTCATTTAACTTGTGCTGGAGAAGAATATAGAAACTACCATGGACTGCTAAAATAACCAACCAATCTGTCTTAGGAGAGGACAGCCAGAGTGCTCCTTAGAATCATGGAAGGGAAGATTTTGTCTTACATAATTTGGACTTGTTTCAGAAGAGGCCAATATCTGGGAAAATGCCATATTTATTGGTAGAGGAGCAGCAAAAAGGAGGAAAGGATCATTGGAAGATGGCAGCCAGACAGGTAGCTCATGACTGGCATTGCTTGAGATCAGTGAGCAGAGATTTGAGACAATTTAGTGGTATTAAATCTGTCTGTTGGCACCCAAGAAAGTTCAGAGTGCTGCTCTGAAACAAAAGCTGGTGTGAGCCTTTTCACCAGCACTCCCCACAGACAGTTCAGCTGCCCAGCAACCCGCGGGCAGAGAGGTTTGCTCTCAATCAATGCCTATGCAAATTGGCAGACAGTCCACCACACCCCAGGGTGCCTGGGGCCCCAGGGGGACACTCCACACTGACGCCCACCACAACTCCAACTCTTCACCCCAAGAGATTGTTATCCGGTGTGGAGCAGCCGGCCAGCCCCTCCCCAACCCAGGAGCCCCGAGACTAGGAGCCATATAGCAGCCAGAGGCTTTTTCCCCTCTGCCTGCCTTTGTGCTCAGTGCCAGCCAGGCCTCTCCTTGTCGGGTTCCTGCCCCCCATCCCAACACTGTACACATTCTGAGGGTTCCACCCAGTCACTATGCTTTGGACCTGCCAGACAGCTGACTCAAATGTAGCAGATCTCGCTGCAGCAGAAGAGTAGGGAGCCAACCTTCAGAGGTAGCCTATGACACGTTCCCATCTCCCCGCTCAGTTCTGCCCTCCCCTCTGTGCATTGATGTAGTTTTGGATTTGCACACCAGTGCTAGGTCTCCCCTCCTACCCACCTACTGGTGGGATGTGCCCCTAGCCAGGAACAGATCACCCCAATCCCCAACCCATACCCTAAACCCACTCCCCAGCACTCTGTCAACACTTTCCATCAGATCGGCAATGTGCTCAGCTGCAAACAGTTCCTGAGGAGGCCTGAGGGAAGTTGTAGAACAAAGTACAGGAGAAAGTGAGAGGGGAACTGCACAGGACAAAGGAGAAACACAACCCTTCTAGACAGTGGGCTAAAGGCAGCCTACAGAAAATCCAACATCAGCCTCGCAAAGAGAAAGCCCAGGATTCTGAGACACGACAGGAAATGATACCTATTTCCAATAAACCAAATAAAAACCAGAAAGCTGTTACCACAGTGTCAACAATAAAAGAGAAACCAAATCCAATGCAAGATGACCAGCTGAACCTAACAGCAGTCATAGAAGATGCAGATGTTGATCAACCACAGAAAGCAATCTTCAGAATGTTGCTAAAACATATACAGGATATGATTAAGGCACTAAAGAAGGAAGAATCGATAAAGGAGATAAAGGCTACCACCAAAGGGAAATAAAAGAAATAAGGACTGAGCTTACAAAGACTAATAGTAAACTTTCAGATTTTGCCCAGAGAATGGAGAAGAGAGAAATCTGCACCAGTGACCTAGAGGACTCGCAAGTGAAAATTAGTGAACATACATGGAAACAGCCTATGGAGGTAAGAAAACACCCAACATAAGTGTGATAAAATGACAACTCAGGGTGCATCGATAGATGTAATAACCTTGAATATCAGTGGGTTGAACTCAGGCCTTAAGAGACAGAGATCAAAAGACTGGCTTAGAAAACACAATCCCTCAATCTGCTGTGTCAAGGACACACATCTTAAGATCACAGGAAAAAAATATGCTGAGAATCAAAGGCTGGAGAAAAGCATACCAGGCAAACAGCAAGTCAAAAAAAAAAAAAGAAGAAGAAGAAGAAAGAAAGAAAAAAGGAGGTATAGCAAACCTAATCTTGGATAAAATTGACCTAAAAGTGCAAACCATAAAAAGAGACAAGGAGGAATGCTATGTAATGTTTAAGGGAATGATTAAAAAAAAAAGAAGTACTAAGTATTCTAAACATTTAGGCTCCTAATAAGCGCCTAGCGGAATAAGTCAATCAAACACTCCAAACGATGAAAAAATAAATCACAACCTCAACAATTATAGTAGGTGACTTCAATACACTGCTTTCTGAGAAAGATCAATGGGAAAAAAACTAAACAAGGAGGCAAAAGATTTAAACATTACAATTAGACAATTGGACGTAAAAGATATCTACAAAGCTCTCCATGCAAATACCAAATAAAATTCACATTCTTTTCAAGACCACGTGGCATTTATTCAAAGATAGACCAGATATTAGGGCATAAGTTGAATCTGCATAAATTTAAGTTCATTGATATCATATAGACCTCTCTCACTGGCCACTGTGCCATAAGATTAGAAATCAATAAAATGAAGAAAAATAAAAGAGGGGCAAACACCTGGAGTTTGAGTAACTTCCTATTGCAAAAGGAGATTGTACTGACCCAGATCAAAGATGAAATTAGGAAATTTCTAGAAACTAGTGAGAATGAGAATGCGACATAACAAAGTCTATGTAACACAGCAAAGGCAGTCTTCAGAGGAAGTTTCATGACATTACATGCACACATTAAAAAAGAGAGACTTTTAACTGATGCACTGGCATAAAACCTACAGCAACTAGAGCAGAGTCAACAAGACAATCCAACTAACAGCAAAAGAACAGAAATAATAGGGAAAATGAAATGATAGAAGTTTTCAATGCAGCTAAAAGTTGGCTCTTTGAAAGAAACAATCGAATTGGAAAACTTCTCACAAATTTGACCAAAGAAAGGAAGGAACACATTTCAATAGCAAGGATGAGGGGTGAAAGTGGGGATACTGCAACAGACCCTAGTGAAATTAAAAGGATAATTACACAGTACTATGAAGGTCTGTACTCTAATGAATTCAACAACGTGGAAGACATAAACAAATTCTTGGAAAAACAATCCCTCCCTAGACTACCCCCAGTGGCCATTAGGAATGTCAAGAAACCCTTATCAATAGAAGAAATAGACAAGGTTATCAAGGGATTATCA
>PVJH01023745.1:0-34257 GCA_004026705.1 Nesogale talazaci | reverse complement strand
TTTCTATGGAGCATTCTGGATGACCTTCTACCCCAAAGATGTGTTTGATTAATACTGTCCAAAAGAAAAAAAAGTATAAGGATCACTTGGAATTAGGGATCATTCAATCACTGACCAAACAGCCTTAGTTGTGGAGATTGCTTTGTGGACTAGTAAACCAAAAAGAAAAACAACAGTTTTCATGTTTCTCTGTACTATTTGGAGTCATTATTGATTAGGTTAGGGCATAGTCCCTTATTTAGGATATAAACCTTGTGCTGTTCTATGAGAATCTCTCTGGGAAGATTTACCTCATGTACTGCATAATTCTTGCCCTTGCCACATCAGATTTCTTCTTTTTGTTTTTAAAACTCAAAAAAAACACACAAAAATTAACAATAAACATGATTTGAGGTCTCCATGGATGACTAAACTACCACTTGAGCATAGTGTGTTGGTCAGAGTTAGCATCAGCTCGGCCCTCTGGGTAAAGAAAGGGCAAAGCCTAAGCATGTTCAGGATAAAAAAGATAGAATTGCATATTGGAACTATGTCTTCTTGTTCTTTCACCTTCAGGATCTGAAGCTCTGTCTGGTTTATCAATCTACCATTCTTTGATAGGCAGTCCTAGGACCCATCAGCAGACTGCCAACCTCAGCCCATGAGGCTAGCATTGGATTTGTCTTCCTCTGCATGGACCAGTCCAGACCTGGGACCCCCTGCTTCATCATCTTGCTTCCTGTATGTTATCTTCTGCAACTGTATGAGTCACCAGAAGCTTCTGGCTTACATGTGAGAGACAGACCCAATCTAAAGGGGACTAACCTACTTTTACAAATTTGTAAGCCATTCCTCCAAATGCATCTCTTTCCATACACTTATCAACATCAATGGTATCATAGTGGTTTTTCATTGGGCAGGAATACATACAGTTGAAATTTGGAAACTATCAACTGCTCTTTGGGAAAAAGACAGAGATTTTTTTTTTTCTGAAAACAAATGTAATCTGGGAAACTTGCAGAGACAGTTCTAACCTGCTTTACAGAACGGCTATGAGTCAAAATTGACCTGACGGCAGTGAGTGAGTGAATGAGTGAGTGAGCGAATGAGTGATCCCCATCAACCACATTTGATGCATGGAGTAGTTCTAAAGATGCAAAATCATAAAACTAAGTGTGCTAAATTGATTGCCAAGTCTAATTAGACCTACAGGTACTGAGAACACCTCCTCTACTTCTGTACGTGTGGATTATGAGTCACTACTCATAAATCAGTCTCTGTTAATCCATGTTGGGACGTGGCAATATGCAAAACAACAATGTCAATTGATGGTGCTGGTGAGAAATGAGGATCTGGAAGATTGTGTGCTGGACACCTTATAACATGGCTCAGGCCCGTGAGCAAATAAAGATTCAGAAGGTTTCACCTTGCAGACTTGATTTACTCCATGAATGTTTCTAATCTATGAAACACTCTACAGGGTCACTAAAATTCTGAATAAACTCCACATTGGAAAATTTATTTTTATATTTGGATTCTCAGAAGATGACTATTGTTGGTATAGATAACATCTTTCAAATTTGATTTTTTTCTGTATGTGTTTTGGCTTTCATTTGATCTGATACTAGGGAAATTAATGTACTCATAATTTTCTTTGCATTTCTGTGTATTCTTCGTACACTATACATTGAACTGTATTGTGTTTTTAAGGTCAAAGAAAGGTGTTGAGCGAAATCTACTTAAATACCGCACTCCATAATTCATTCGTTATTTACTAGGGGGAGATAATGAAGATTGACTCAGCCCTGTCACTATTCATTTCTGAGGCTGAAAGTGGGGCCTAAAACCAACACTTCTTTGACATTGAACAGGAAAACCCATAGAGGTGTACCTGTTTAGAGAAGCAATAATTGCTTTCACTATCTCCCTAGAGATAAAACTATTAACAGAATCTATTAAAATGTTATCAGATCTAGCTCTTTAGGAGAACAAAACTTGCAAGAAACAACTGTGTTTGATTGTCCACATCACTCCTGTTTGCTCGGTTCAATATATGTTTAGCAATTTTCATTTTCATCTAAGAAAGGTAGCCTATTATTTTATCTCTGCATTGACATCAATTCTAGTCCCTTGATGTTTTTGAAAACATTTCTACCCTCAATTTTGAATTGCACTTTGTCGAGTGTTACCGTTTGATTGCTCTGTAGGTGGTGCAGATTGTGAAGCATTCTGCTAACATGCATTAGCGTAATGGTTAGAAGCCCCGATGAACGTTGGAAGACAAGACTGGTAATTTACTCCCAAAGGATTAGACTGCAAACACTCACTCCCCCCTGGGAGTTAGGAATCAGAAATAGCTTAGTAGCACTCAACTATTTGTTAGAACCTTTTATATATTTACTTTAGCTGAGCCCCAGTGGCGTAAGTGGTTGAGCGTGGGAATGCGGCCTGCGGACTTGGCGGTTCAAATCCAGCAGGGGCTCTCAGGAGCAGCGCTGGGTAGCTCCCACGACCACCAGAAGGCAGTGATGCCCAAACAAAAAGAAAACCGAAAAATTAAAGAAAAAAGAATAGTTTATAATCACATTAATGTTTCAGCCATTTTGTAACAAAATCTGATGTACTTATAACGAGATATATTTTGTTTTCTTTAAAATATCAAATTTTAAAAATCATTGAATGAATTTCTATGAAATAATTACAGACACATTTTCCCAACTATTTTTCTTGTATTCATTTTTTATACATAACAGCATCTTTTCCACTAAGTATTAAAATGTATATTTTCCTTATTTCTCTCAATAACAAAATAAAACATCCCTTGTGACCTAATACTTTCTATGTTTATCAGATATTTCTTTCTTATAATTTTACATTATGATCTAGAAAATAAAGTCCTGTCACAATGTTACACTAAAAATTTGTATCTGTCAATATTATTTTTGAATAGGAAAAATGTGACCAAGCTGTTATATTTACTTGTAAATATTTACTATATTATATTATACTTACTATTTTTAATAAGAGTGATTAAAGTGGATATATGCACCCTGCCATTCAGGATGATTAAAATTAAAGGGAGGAATGAAGTAGCATTTTAAAAAGGACACTTGCTACTCTTTCTCAGGCTTACCAGATACCTGAAATGGAAGAATAGCTAGAAGGGGGAAAAAAGAAATTTAAGTGTCTTAAAATTATAACAAAATGTATTAGAAAGTGTACATCAATGATAGAAAAATAACATCATTGAACTATTTTAAGAAATTTACACTGTATATAATTTTAATGTCAAAAAGTTTTAGGTTTCAAAAGCAAATGTATATGTCAGTTAAAAAAGGTATCCATTCCTACTTTAGGAGAAAACATATCTTCTAAGGAAATATATCCTCAGTTAAAGAGAATCATATTAAATTCACTTTTTAGACCCTGAGAATGTCTATCATTCAGACTTTTAAGGCAGAAAGAGCTAAGAAGAATATTCAATTTTATTTACTATTATAAAATTTATTTATCTGGATGTGTCATGTACAAAACAAAACCCACTGACATTTACTTGATTCCAATTTCTAAAAGCCTTATCTAAGATAAGGCTTCAGATACTGTAAATTTTTTTCTTTTTTTTTCTCCAGTGTGGGATGGGAGCTCCAGTTCTGGAGCCTGGGAGGAGCACGCTGGCCCCAAACTTCTCCAAATCCACATTTCTTTGCCTCCAATTCTCACGTGTCCAAGGACAGGGAACCACAGACACACCTTTGTAGAAGGACGACAGCAAATTTTTATGGGAATAGACAGCTTCATCTTTCTCCTTTGTTGTAGGTTTGAGGACTCCAACATTTATGCAATAGCGTCAATAGAACTTTTGATGAGCATGGAAGTAAATTAAATAAAACTATATTAAATTTGATGAGCATATTTTTGTGGCAAAGATAATAAAATATTCTCTCATAGGATGATGATGTTATGAACTGCTAACTCTAAGTCAAATTATTTATGAAATAAAAAGACAACTACATAGAGTCATAATGAATTTGGTCTTATATAATTGAATATATAAATTTAATAATACTTAATGATTTTACAAAAGTGTATATGTCACATATTTTGTTTCAAGTCAATAATAAAAATATGTCACCTTTCTAGTCTTCACAACTTTCAAAAATGTAAACCACATTTAATGATTTCATTAACATATATTTTATGTTTAAGCATTTCAAACAATTTGATGAATACTTTTCAAAATTTTAAAGTACATTTATATTGTATTTTAGTTCTCTATTCAATAGTGAGTAATTAAATATATTGCTATAAATCCCAAATTTATAACCAGTATAAAGGAAGCTCTATAAGAGTCTAAGATCAATTTTTTAGACATCTATTTTATTTATGTAGTCCTGCTACCTCAGATTTACCACAAGTGGCTGACTTTAACAAAGAGTAAGGTATTTTATCCTAATTTAGGAGAGGCTACATGTGTCCAGTTTTAATGCATTTCACTCTGTCTAGTCTAGAGAAAAGTCCTTGTCTCTTAAAAGCTTTCACTCCTAAGTGATCTTTCTGTGGCTTGACATCTCACTTCCCCATTTTTACTTCTTTCTCTGGCTTGCTTCATCTCATCTATAACTTAAAAGAGAAGTGAAGAAGAGATGAAACAAACCCAGCAAAAACTGGATAATTAGTAAAGGAAATCAAAGGAGAATTGTTATCTTCCAAGTATAATGTTGAAAAAAAATGTGCTTCCAGGATGGTGAAAAAAATCCCTTTTGGAAAAAATTCAACGAAAGTATTCTCTTGAATGGAGAATGGTGCTTTGGCCATGTTGTCAGGAGAGATGATCTCTGAGGAAGGCCTCATCTTGGTAAAGCAGAGGATTAACAACCCAGAGGACTTGAAGCATGGTGGATGGTGACAGTAGCTAAAATAATGGACTCAAACAGCTATGATCATGAGAATGACATGTGGTCAGACAGGTCTGTCAAAATACAGTGCAGTGATGAGTGGGTAATAACTTGATTATACCAAGCAATAAAGACAAATGTATTGGAAGAGATTGATTTAAGACTCAACACACACTGTCTCATTATCCTTGCAAAGATGGTGCATTTTATGTTAATATAATTAAAATATAGAGGCTAAAATGTTCAACACATTTTTTAGAACAAATTTCAATCCATACCCCATTCACTACCCACCCCTAAAATATATGCTCTTTCACATATAAGTCACATTTTTCCAATCACAGCATTCCAAAAGTCTTTAAGTAACTTCAAATAAAGCTTCTAATTATTCAAAGTCATACAAACCAGGGAGACTTTAGGCGCATTCTGTCCTGTGGCAAGAAGACTCTTCATCTGTGGATTGGCAGATCAAGTAGATGCCATTTGCTTCCAGTATTCCAAGGAGGAACAGTCACAAGGGAGCTTTTCTATTAAAATAGTAAAAATTAAAAGGAAGGAATTGATAGTTGGCACCAAATTCACTGCGACCCAGTCAATCCTGACCATTGCCCTCAGGGCAGGGATAGTACCTTGTGGGTTTCCAAGATGTCATCTTGAACGGAGAAAGCTTCATCTTTCTACTTTTTAAGGAAGTAAAAAGCTTTTTATTTTTCTTATAGTTGGCATCAAGCAAGCCCTCAATCCAATAGAACAAGTTGCATTAGTTCTTAAGAACAGAAACTAACCCTTTGATCTCTGATACCATCTGGGTAATGGCCTTACCTTCCAAACTCTAGATATTAGCAACCTGTTATGGATTTAGAGACATCCTCTTGCTCACCTTTACCCCAGCTTCCAGAAATGACTGCTGCGCTCCTTTGTTCTTGGTTAGTCCCACTCTCCCAATCTCTTAGAGTGGAAACACCTGTGGTACTCTTGCTCCAGGGATTGTGGCCCACTGCTTCCATTTTGAGCATCAGTGCTGTCAATGAGACCCACTTTAGGCAATACTGACTCCATATTCTGAAACAGATTTTTATAGGACCTGACTCTGAAACTTAGGTGGATGTGTCCCCGTTCTTTATGATTCGGTACACTGACCTCAATCTTTAAAATGAAGACATCCCTCCTTCTTACCCTCTTTGCTATAGTGCTGCTGATTCTGAACTGTTCTATGAATGAGGATTTCTCTTCTGGAAGACAGAAGATATACTTCTATTGGCCTTTTTCCTTCTTGAAAATCTTGAGGCAGGCAACATCAATTCCTTCAATGTTTTTCTCTTTCTCTACAGTCTAATCTGAGGAGTTTTCTGTATGGTAGATGGTTAGCTTCATTGAGCAGAGAGAGGCCTGCTGTGGCTAACAAAATGTTATATAGTCATGTCCTTAGGGAGCATTCGAGGATACATATTCTCAGTTTTTGCCACATAATTTCCCAAATCTCTTTCCGAAAATTCTTTCTTCATTCCATACACTTCATTATTAAGTTCACTTCTATTCTATCGTTTTACAATAAGCATCAATGAGAAACCAGAAGGCAAAAACCAAATCAAACTCACTGGCTACTTATTAAAGTCTAATTCATAACGATACTGCCCCTTTGAGTTTCCAGTCTAAATCTTAATGGGAGCAGTTCAACTAGGGAGTTTGAGCGACTACTTTGCCATTAGCAGCTTATTCTGTAATCCACTAAGCCAACGGGGATTCTTAGGAGAAAGTCTAGGACTTCTTTAATAGCTTGCTAAGAAATCTCACTCTGGTATGCATTGTTTTCATTTTTAACTCCTACGTCCCACAAAATATTTGGACAAAATTCAGAGGAGTTCTTTGCTATGACTGCTAAAGCATCACTTTCATTGCATTGTCTAATGCTATATTCTTAACTATATTTTTGAATCCTCACCAGAAATGAGTTTAACTTCTACATTTACAGTCACATTTTGTTGATGATACTTATATATTTGGTCAGATAATATTATAACTAATGTTCTCTGCACTTCTGTATAAATCCTCACCAAAAGTGCCTTTGAGATCCATGATTATATTAGCAGTCCCTACAAAGTAGTGCAACAGCTTACTAGTAACAATGAAACTTAAAACTCTTCTACAACCTACCCTTTATGCCATCCCCAAACACTTCCATATACCAGATGCAGCAGAAACCCACTCATCTGGTACCTAATTCAGTGCGAATTGTCTAGTATCGCCATTGCAATACTATCACCAATGGGTGGAATTCACATAGAGCTCTCTCAAAGTTTAGGAGGAGAACATCAAAATTCAAATGTTCATATCTAGGGAAGTCATTCTCTCTGTGTCAGTTCTAAAGAAAACATCTTTCTGTTTTCAGATTATGCTTAACTTCTTTCTTTTCCAATCTCTACTTCTTTTCCATACTTGTTTATTCTTTTCTATGTCCCAAATTGGACTAATGCATGCATCACTCTGTCTCATTAACATAACAAAGACAATCCATTTAAAATGAAGATGTAAATATACAGTGGTTATAGTTTACAACAAATAATTTTCGGAACGATGTGCTACATATTAACATTATTTTCAAAAGCTTTACTTCCTTTAAAATGTCTCGGAGTCATCCTCCTTCATTAAGTTTCTAGGAACATAGTTTTAGATGTAGCTAAACAAATTAGCAGCAGAACAAGATATGAATTTTCCTTGACTTCAAATTAAAGTATTGACTTGATGTTTTATCACTTCTTAAAGCACGAAACCATATGTTATGCATTTTAGCTACTTGTAGTTAACCTTATTTACCTTATAGGCCAGTTTTCTCAAACTAGATTCTTGGTCATTTTACTTTTCTTCATTCTCTTAGTAAGGATAGATAACAATAATATTGCTTTAAATTATATCTATCCTCCAAACCCCAATAGAATTATCCCAATATTGTTATAATCCCGACACTGAGAAATTGACACCTATCTGTATTTTTAAAATATATAATCGGTGATATATTTACCAAAGAATATATTTAACCTTATAAACTTTCAAGCTAATAGCTATTCAAAAGTATAGTTATTTTCTGTTGTTGTTGATAATTCCCATCAGGTTGGTTGCAAAGCTATGTATACCAAAAGGAAACGCCGCCCAATCCTATACTATGCTCTCAATTATCCCTATGCTTGAGCTCATTGGTGCAGTCACCATGTCAGATCATCTCCTTGAGAACCTTCCTCTTTTTGCTGAACCTCTATGCTACCAAGCCCGAAATCCTCCAGGGAAAGATCTCCTTGATTGCATGTTCAAAGGATGCAGATGAAGCTATGCATAAGATTTTCAGGGACTATGTCCTCTGAAATGGGCAGGCAGCTGTTCTTGGTCTGGAAGTTCTGCGGAAACCTGTTCACTTTTGGTTGACCCTCCTGCCATTGAAAATACCAGTGACATAAAACAGCTTCACAGCAACACACAGAGCACACTTATAAGTCAAACTGACAGCCATAAATCAGAAGAAAAAGATAAAACTGTTAACCTCACGTCATAAAAGGTAAATGTTAACTCCCCATTGAATTCCATCATAAATCTCAACTCCAATACTATATTATGACAATAATTCACAGTTTTTCTTTATTAGTCTTTAAATATGAAGGCACTTTTAAATTAGTGTGATGTCTTTATTTTATTTTTATTGCTGAAGGAATAAAATCCTTGTTGCTAAATGTCTGTTACACAATTTAAACCTAGAACATTACGTGATTTGAGCATGCTGAGCACTCGATATTGTAGTCTTGTCCTGTGTTTTGGTTTTGCTGTTAATTATATTGAAAAAACATACCACACTTAGTGGAATTCCTTCTATTGTTGTTGCTCAATCTCTATTATTAACAATTTCTACATATTGACATATGATACCTTCGCTCAATATTAGCCTTATACCTTTTTTTTTGGGGGGGGGGCTCATTTTATAGATTTTTTTGAGAATATTCTCTGTATTTGAAATTTTTCACATTTTCCCAGTCAGGTATGTCAAAGCATATGCAAAAATATTTACTGATATTCCATCTACTGCTATTTATTAACTTAAAAATTCACTTAAAAGTCAATACTCCATTGTGTTTTACTTCTTCAGTTACTAACACTTGCTTTGCTGCTTTGGGAAGCTTCATGTACTTCATAGTGAATCCTACGATAGTAAAGTAATGTTGCTTCCTAAATAGTGGAGCCTACACTATATTATGGTAAAGATGCAGTTGGTATGCACATTAAACAATGAATCGTGTTTATGATGACTAGCAAGACATTTGTTAGAGACAATTTTATGCACTCTGTACTTTAAATCGGTCTTGTGCAACAGATTCACTAAATACAATATATGACTTGATCTCCTGCCTGCTGATGCCAGGATTGTGGATTGGATACACTGATTGTAGAACCAAACAAGAGAATATCCTTGACATTTTAAATATTTTCTCTTATCATAATGCTACCTGTTGATCCAATTGTGGGGCTTTGTTTTCTTTTCATGGAATTGAAATCTGTGAAGAAGGCTGCTATTCTTCATCTTCACCAGTAAATATTTTAAGTCCTTCTAATTTTCACAAGCAAGGTTGTGTAACTTGTATGTAGCAGCTTGTCAATAAGCCTTCTAATCCAGATGTCATGTCCTTATTCATATAAACCAGCTCCTCTAATTATTTGCTAATCATATAGCTTGAATATGTATGGTGAAAAGGTACGTCCCTCATAAACCCCTCTTCGGATTTTAAACCTTAGAGATTTTTACTTGTTTTGTTTGTAAAACGGCCTCTCAGTCCATGTACAGGTTTCAAATGAGCACAAGTAAGTGTTCTAGAGGTCCCATTCTTCTGAAGTTTATTTATAGTTTATTATGTTTCACACAACCAACTGCTCTTTTATTGTCTATCAAGCATAAATCATCATCTTTCTGGTATTTTGTTCTCCCAGTCAGGATCCATTTGATATCAGCAATGATATCCCTAACAGAATTTTGCCTAAACCAAAATATATACACAGATAGAGAAACATACACACACAAAAGAGGGCACTTCAAACAGTTTATGAAAAATAGAATTACAAGCTAATAAATGTATTTTTATACAGTTTAAAGTAAAGTTTAATGTCTAAAGACTTATCTAAGTCATATAGATAGAGACTTTGTCATGGAGTGCATAATTTTGATACTTTTGTTGATTTAGATTCAGGATATAAAACAAGATAGTAGAATGATAAGTGAGAGGGTAAGTGGGCATTCTAGAAAGAAAAGATTTGGAGAGAGAATTCATATGGGTTGAACAAAAGGTGACACAAACCAGTAATTAAACTTAAGGTTTCATTCCATAAATCATAATTATTTCCACTCACTTATAAGTACTGAACATTAAAAATTGTTAGTTTCAGTTTTAATGAAACCACTCTGATTTTTTCAGGAATATCTTTTAAATAAACACAGTCAAAGATGGGTCTTTGGATGTATGTTTTTAATATATGGCTGTTATAATTCACTATCAAACATATACACAACATTCAAGGATCTTGGTGTGTCTTTCCTTTCAGCACACACTTCATTTGTAGACAGTCCTTCCATTTTTACTTTACCATGTGGAGTTTCTTGATAAGTTTACTTCCTTCTTTTTAGAAGTTCACACTGCCAACCTTGCAGTCTTTTGCTGTGGAAGGGCTACCACTGGCAACTCCAGATTAATACCAGATCAAATACTGTTATTTTTGATTAAGGTCCTGAGGTTAGAAAAATGTAATTTTTACCTTACAAGTTAATATACAGGGAACATGACAGCAATTAATCCTTTCCTTGCTGATGACATTGATAAAATACACCCTGTTGCCTCCAACATATTCTTAATATTCCAAACAGAAAGTTAACTACCTCCCATGTTTATTTATAGATGTGTGTTTCATAGTTTCAAAATGTTTAATTCTAAAGTATTGAAATCTTATTTTCAAGAAACATAATAATATGATTATTGTATACATAATTTTAAAAAGCTAAAATCATCATTTGTAATCTTTTTGAGGGAAATATACACTCATAAATGCAGGACAAAACAAACAAAAATAAAATTTGCTGATCCATAATTGATAGCATATATGGTAACTTAAAATATTTAATGAAGATTATATCAATCTGGACAAGTTAAACCAATAATATACTTGCTCAGGGTAAATCATTTCACGAAAATCTTACAACATTTATGGCAAAAGACTAGACAGGGTTTCATTCTGTTGTACTTATCATCAGAACCTACTGAAGGGAACATGACAAGCACATGTTTTATAATGTTTGTCATTAGGTAAAAGGTAAAAAAAATTATGCAAATTTGTAAAAGCCCTGTAGCAGTTGCAAAACCATTTCTGTAATTTTAACTCTGATTACTGATAATACTTTCATATGGGCTCAAATCAAATTTCAGTGTATATTATCTAAACCACATTGTTGAATACTTTATCTTAATCAAACCCAGGGCCATCAAACTGCTTCCAAACTGGTTTCTTAGTCTGTACATTTTTATGGAAGCAGGTTGCCTCAACTTCTTCCTGCAGAATGGCTGGTAGGTTTGAAGCACTGACCTTTGGGAAGCAAGAGAGGCAAAGTGTAACATATAAAATTTCTCAATATGTGCTCTAGTTTAAATGAATATTTGAAAGAGTACATATGCTAGTGGAAAAACAATAGGAAAATGATTGTGCAAAAAATAAAAAGAAGGAAACACTACTCAGGGTCCGATTATGAAATTTGTGTGTAATTCGTGACACTAGTTGCTGTGCAATATTATTTTAATAAACATACTGGCTTAATATTTATCTACTTGGTTTGAATCTAGATTATTTTCAATTCTTTTGATACAATATGTATAATCCATATGAACACTTTTTGTAAAAGTAAATTTTCCCTTGTCTAGAGAAATAATTTAAAGAATAGGAATGCTGCAGCTGGTTTGAAGTATATTTAAATTCTTCAAAACAAATCAACCGCGTGAAAATAATTTTCTGAATGGTTGCACCCACTTATGTAACTCCTAACAAAGCACCAGAATTCTCTTTGCCACTCAAAGTGGACAGCATTTGGAATTGTTCTTATTTACAAAATTTTAGTCCTTCCACATGGTATAAAATTACATTTCACTGGGATTTATTTATGCATTTCCTTTTTGACATATATTATTCTTTCATATGACTATTCTATATTCACATATTTTACTTGATAAAGCATTTGTCTTTAGGCCAGTTATTTTATTGTGTTTGTCTATCAATGAGCTCCTTACATTCTTAATAAATACTAAAAATATATTGCTATTGAAGGTATGTGAAATGCCCATGGCTTGTCTATTTATTTCCCCTTGATGTTTCAGAAAATGCTTTTTTAAAAAATAATTCAGGCCAATTTTTTTAAATGAAAGCATATTTATTCTCCTTCATTCCAAGAATTATTTTCTTATTCAGCAGTCATTTTCTTATCAAGGTAAGCAATGGACTTCTAAGAGAATATTTGACTATCTGAACTCACCAGTTGCTCCATGGGAAAAAGATGAGTCCATCTGCACTCTTAAAGATTTGAAAGTCTGAGAACCTTTCAATCACTGTGTGTTAATGAATATGATGGCAGTGTACTTATGTTTTGCTTTTAAAATAATGCAAAGAATCGATGTTGTCCTTTTCTAAAAATACTTTTATTTGGTGGTTTTATTCTGTTATGTATATTAGAGAAAAATGACTGAAATGCAAATGGTAGAATATGAGATTGGGTCAATCCATCCCCCAACTTGTATGAATTTTCAATTACTTATGCACCATTTGAGGAAAATGTGAACATTTTACCTAATTGATTTTGATGCAGTTACTGAAATCCATCATGCTCTTCACGTGTGAATTATTGTTTGGATTTCTATTTTGTTTTATTAATTCGTCTGTACATTGATAATGTCATGCAGATTTGTTTAGGTGCTGCTAAGCCGCTCCAATCACAGTGATCTGACCTACAACAGAACAAAATTCCCACACCATCTGCAGCAGCCTCACAGTTAGACAAACTGTTCATGCTTGCAGCTGCATTCTCACTCTGTTTGATTTGAGGGTCTCCCTCTATTGCACTGTCCTTCTTCTTCATGAAACATGGTGTCCTTCCAAAGCATGTCAGATAAAGTCTCACCAGACTCTCTTCAGAGATTTCTGGCTGTTTCTTTTCCCAAACTGACTTGCTTGTTCTTCTGCCAGTCCATGGTACTGTCAATATTCTTCACCAGCATCACAGTTGAGATTCATTGATTTTCTTCATGTTTCCTTATTCGGTGTCTAACTTTCACATGTATATGAGATAATGAGAAATGCTATGGCTTTGGTCAGGTGTATCTTTTCCTCAAAGCGATCTCTTGGCTCTTGGACACTTTCAAGCAGACTGATACAGTAGACTTGCTCAAGGCCATGTGTTCTTTGATCTCTTGATTACTGCTTTCAACAGCATAGACTGAAGACAAACAAGGTGAATCCTGGACAACTTCAATGTTTTCTCTTTGTCATGATATCATTGATTTGGTTTTAAGGATTTTTATTTTCTTGACTTTGATTTTATAACCATATTGGAGGGTGCACTATTTCAGCTTCATCGGCAAGTAATTCAAGCCCTCCTCGCTTTCAGTAAGCAAAGTTGTGTCATCTGCATGTCACAAATTGTTAATAAGTCTTCATCTAATCTTGATAGTGCTTTTTGCAAAGCTTATCAAGTCTTCCATCATTAGTATTTTAAGGGTCATATCTGTTTTGGACATATACTTGACATTCAGATTGAGTATACTCAAGGCCCAGTTTTGGTCTTCTGTACTTTAAATTTTTTCTTCAGTTTCAATCTGAATTTACAAGTGAACAATTGATAGTCTGTTACTCTGTCAATCCTAGTCTTCATTGTAGCTGCTGATAATGAAATTCTCTAGATAGGAAACTAATAAACTGCTCCCAACAGTTGAATAAAAAATAAACAGTTGTATAATCACACAATAGAAAAACATAAAACATAAGATTAAACCACCTAAAATTAAGGAAAACCAAGTGGATGAATTTTCCAAGTATATTCTGTATTTAAAAAAACATACTTTATTCTTCCTGATATGTGTGATAAAATACCAAAATTAAGTTTATGTGTAAAATCTGAATATTGATTACTTCAGTATAATAGCTTTAGGAAGGAAAAGTGATATGGCCTCTGACAGCCTTGTAGGTGCTCTCTTTATTCATTTGAAATATGTTTTCACTTAGTAAAAATTTGATGATCATAATATGTATATTTTCTATGTCTCTTTATTATCACTAAATTCATTTTAAATAATGGGCTTTAGTTTTTTGAGCAATACCCCCTCTAATGTATCATATCTATGTTCAATAAATGTGTTTTTCTCACCTTAAAAATGACTATCAATCCTGCTGAATGAAATGACCATCTCACTTTTTAAATATGTGCTCCTCTGTTCAATAAAATAGTTGGCTTTCATTGTCTTATAGCCACATTACCCTCATGAAACTAGACCTGAAAGTTTTATTTAAAATTAACTTGTTAAAAAGGTCATGGAGACTTCTCTGCTTTTTTCAGGAGCAGAGTCTCATCTTCCTCGAGTGGGGTCACTGATGGGTTTGCACCTCTGACCTTACAGTCGGCAGTCCGATGTTTATCCAGGGCTACCACCAGGGCACCGGTCACTTCTTTATTCTTAGTTTAACTGGCCACTAGAAACATTTTTTTCCTTTTAGTCTTCTATATTCACTTTGCAATAGAAGTGCAAGTTCTTATTTTTGAGCTGTGCTCTGTTGCGCTTTGGCGATCTTGTTTTGTTCCCTCACAAAGTCAGTCCTGTGGTGGTGCTCCTGGAGCAAATGCAGAGGCACCGATTTCCAACAGCATGTGCTGACTGGGACTGTCAGTGTCACACTTTTATAGATTTCACTATATTTCAGATAATTTTTATAAATCTATCATAGAGCTAGTATGCCATAATACAGCCATAACATTTATATGCATAGGGCAACCAAATATTTTGTGTGATTTTCTTTATAGCAACATTTGCTTTATTGTGGTGGTACTTAAAACTGTCTTTGGGTTCTAAGGAACTCTGAAGCCATCGACTTTTGCTGTTTAAATTTTTAAACATTCACTGTTTAAATTTTTAAAACTAGAGAATTCTATGTTAATTTTAATCACTATTTCTATTATTTGAAATGACAATTGTAGCTATTATAAATTGGATATTATTCATGTGCAATGGAGGATAGATATCTCCATGGGTCTCTATATCCAGCTCAGACTTTTCACTTGCATTTAAAGTATATATTTTCAAAATTTCTGTTCACTAGTCTTTCTATATCAGACAATGTTTTCATGTTATCCACATGAAATTAACCATAGGATTTCAGAGGCTAATTTCTGATTCCTTCTTCTTAGTCTGTCTTTAGTAATAATGTATCACTGAGATTTGTTTGCAACTGGTGACCCTCCTAGAATTTGAAATAACAGTGTCCTGACATCTAGCATGACTACAACACACATGCCACCAGTGTGACTGAGAGACACATGGTGTGGAAAACACTGAATGATGCAAAAGAGGGAAGAAATAGTATGCAGTCACTGTACCAAAAATGCCACATTGACATTCAACCTGCGTAAGAGACAGCATGTGGTCAAAAATCAATGGTACTGAAGGAAGAAGTCCAAGCTTCACTGTAAACATTAGCTTCTGGGAATTGATGCAATGCCATTTAAAATAATTCAATAAGTTGATGGAAACACTGGAAGAAATCACTCATCTATGCCAAGGAATTTGGACAACAGGTAAGTGACCAATTCACTAGAAGAAATAAATTTGGATTTGTACTATTCCAAATGAAGATTCACTGACAGAATGCCCCCAACAAATAATGTCATTAATCTCAAATATATGCAATATTTTGCTAAAAGCCTTTCAACAACAGTTGCATCAGTACCTTGATCTGGACATACCAGACATTCAAGTTGAATTCAGATGACTTGGAACAAGGCATATCAACACTGAAATAAAATGGCTCTTGGTTGAAAGCATAGAATCCCAGAAAGATGTGTTCTTGTATTTTGTAGAGTACACTATGACACTCAACTGTGTGAATCATTTTTAAAAAAGGTATGTAGATAACATTCAGATGAATGGAAACCCCAGATTAATTCACTGGAATCTGTGCATGAATCCAGCAGCTGTGAGCAGAACAAGGGCATATGACATAGTTCAATGTCAGGAGAGTTGTGTGTCAGGGTTGTATCCATTCAGCACACTAATTCAATATATATGCTGACAAAATGATCAGAGATATGGATTATATGAAGAAGAATTTGGTTTCAAGATTGGGGAAAAGTTAATTTGCAGCCTGAAATATGCAGATCACACAACTTTGCTGGCTGAAACTGAGGACTTAGTCCATACTGATGAAAGACTTAGCCTTTAGCATTGTGGTAATTATATAATCTGTGGTCAACTTGAGACTTATGAGTGAAGGGAAGGAGTTTACCGTATCAGTCAGGTCACAGATTGATGACCTCCATGGAGGCTTGTTGGAGGTGACACACATAAATAACTCATTGGAAACTGGACACACTCTCACCCCCTGGGAGACATTGCAGTTGACAAGACCTATGGAGCAACATTAGAACCATTGAGATAAAAGATTCACCTGGAGACCCCAGCCTGTTCTGAAAGGTTCCACTGCCACTGGATCCATTAGACTGCGCACCCACTGATCTATGAAAATCCTGCATTCAGCATCATTACATGTGCTTTGTGAGTCTGAAGAGGAATTTATAGATTGGCATCTGATATACATGTTAATACTGGACTTAAGGACTTGAACTGGACTGGGCTAGAATGTTTTCTCAATTTTTCTTACATATAAAGCTCTTTCTTCCACACATATGAATGCCTATGAATTTCTTTCTCATGCCTACTCACACAAGTATGGATTAAACCCAGGGTCTTAAATATCCAAATCCTCATAACTGTACCATAACAATTGTATCATTGTGATGAATGGAGAAAAGATTTAAGTTGTTAACAACTCATTTCGCTCAGATATGCAGTCAATGTCCATGGAAGGAGCAGTCAAGAGATCAAGGGACATAGTGCATTGAATAACTCTGTTGAACAAGATGTCTTTAAAGAATTGAGAAGTATGCATGCTGCGTTGAAGGCTAAAAAGTATCTAACCAGGACATAATTTTTTTTAGTTGCCACATATGCATGTGAAATATCTACTTTGAATGAGGAAGAGACTGATGAAGAATCTATGCATTTGAAATATGGCCCTGGTGAAGAATAATTAAAATATCATGGACTACAAAAGAAAATTTGTTTTGGGTGAAATACAGTCAAAAACCTTCTTAGAGTCAAAGATAGCAAAACTTTGTATCACATATTCTGGATACATGTTAATGGAATGAAAAAAAAAGAATGCCTTCCATGAAATGAGTTGACATAGCAGCTCTAACAATGGACTCATATAAGAACCCGACAGTGTGTCATCCTGTTCTACATTGTGAAGCTATGCGTTGGAAGTTACTCAAGGGCACCTAAGAAGAACATTATCAAAACTTCACATGACTTTAAAAGTGTTTTTTTTTTCTTTTTGGTTGGTGTTGGGTATTGTTAGTGACACTTAAATTGGTTGCCAGAATTTTTGCAATCTTCACAATTGATATACTTGAACCTATTGTTTTGGCAACACTGTCTCTCCAACTCCTTTATGATCATTTACTTTACCAAGCTTGGTGATTTTCCCAGGAATGGACCTTTCCTGATTATATTTCCAAGGGTCATCAGCCTATCTTCTTAGAAATAGTATTGCTGTAAGCCTTATGTCTTATAAGACATATTTTTTTTTCTCTTTGGGGATTCCACAGTACTTCAGCATTCCTGAAACTCAGGTGGCATGGTTTTGTTGGGCTGCGATCCACAAGGCAGGCAGCAAAACCCAGCAGGCACTGGCACTGTAAAGACAGTGCTTTATCTCTCATCGACAGTTGCAATCTCAGAAACTTTTTGGGCAGTTCTACCCTGTGATGAGGCCATTGTAAGTCAACATTGACCTGATAGCAGTGAGTGAGTTTTCCATATTCCTAGATCACACCATAATTCAAATGAGTCTTTTATGTTGTGCCCAGGTTTCTCATATATTGGAAATGAAAAACACCACAACATGGAGTTGGCATGCCTCAGTCTGGAGAGGAATATAATCCTCTTTAACACTTTAGATAGATCTTTGCCCAATGCAATATATTGTTTGATTTCTTCACTGCTGTTGCTGTAAATGATGCTTGTAGATATAATATAAATGAAATTTTACTAATATTCATTATATTATCCATTTATAATAATGATGCCTATTTGTCCAATTGTGAGGACTTTTCCTTTTTGCATCTATTTATTTATTTATTTACATCCATTTTTAATCCATACTCAAAACTGTATTCTTTAATCTTCACCAGGAAGTTCTTCAAGTCTTCTTCAATTATATTAAGCTTATATGACATGATATTATAATATCAAGACATCTTTACATTTAAGGTTGTTAATTTTTTCCTATAATTCTGCTCCTGTTTTATTCATCTTATAACCCAATATCTCAGACTATTTACCGTCTGGTAGTTTCATAACTGTCAATAAGGATTAATTGCAAAAGGGTGGAGTCGTCTGTTAATCAGATCATAGCCAATGAAGCCATTGGGTGGGGATGGACTTCTGAGAATTCTGGGAAATCCTGATTTTCCTCCTTCAAAGTGAGAGACACTTTCTCACTTTGTTCACTCCCTGTGAGACATTCCTGAGGAAAAGCCACATGGACCTACCCTTGTGTATCCAGAACCTGGACCTGGAGAAGCCACGAGAAGATCCTGTCCGTGCTAAGATGCTTACAATGCCACTGGATTTACTGTAATTTTCCTACCTTCAGCATCACTGCATGTGTTTCATGTGTCTGAGAGGACTTTATCGATGTCTGTTATGTTCCACACATCCAAATGCAAAAAAGAATTATGCAAAGACTTGCATAGTCAATCAAGCAACACACAAATCATCACAATACAGACATAGAAAAAGTGATACCATTGATGAAATCAGAGGGGTGTTAACTGTAAGCAGAGACGACCAGAAAAATGCTTGTGCTTGATTGGATGTGTGGAACATAACAAAGTTCTCTATATTATTGAGAACAATTGGAACTGCAGAATACTTCACTGTGCTCATGGGAAACTTATACATTGACAAATATGCAATGTTTCTAGCAGAGGAAGGGGATGTTGCAAAAACGAAATCCAGTTAAAACAATTATTATTAAAATTTATGAGCGAACCATTAAAATCCAGTAGAAAGAAATTTAAAAATTCTACCAAGGTGTTCAGTCTGAAAACAATCAGAAATGCAATCATTGATGCATTGATGCATTGATAATTATTGGTGATCAGAATAAAAATTGGAAAAAAAGAAGAAATAACATTAGTCTGAAAATATGGCTTTGTTGATAGAAATGAAGCTGGAGATTGCATGATAGAATTTTGAAAGTCCAATGATGTAATCATTGTACTTGCTTTAAACAACACAGGCATTCACTACACATGTGTACATCTTCAGATAGAATTCAGAAATCAACTTGACTAGATCTGTGGGAAAAGTTACTTCATTAATACTTTAAGTTGGATTGAGTATTTTGATTTTCTTTGATTTCTTGTTTGCACTGTCTGTGTGGTATTTTTACATTTTCCTTTTTAGCAAAATATAGAATTTGCTTACATTTTGCAGTTAGTAATAACTTGCTGGATTATATATACTTTAAATACCATCCTACTATTTTAGGTTTACTTAATTAAACCTGCTGATGAAGAATTGTTGCTTATATATTCAATTAGATTAGTCAGCCTTTACCATTATTTTTCAGATCTCTTTTCCTATGTTGGAGGTTAATATATTTTAAGAATCATGAGAGCACAAGACATACAAGCTCAATTGACCCCTATTCCTTGAAAAACAATAATTAATGCAGTTTAAGTTTGGAGGCAATTACTAGGTTCACACACTGAACTCACCGATTTTTCAATAAGGCAGAAAACTATGGAGAAGAAAGTCTGTCTGTCTTTTTCCAGAAGTAAATTTAATTTTCTCCCCTAGTGAACAAAATTATTTATTTGCCAGCAAAGTCTTTATTATCTCTTCATGTTCATCTTGTTACCAATGCAATCACAGCTGTTAAAAATTAGTTTCTTTTTCTAAGTATTTCTAGTTAGTGTATTTGCCTAGCAAAATAATTTTTCACAACTAAAAATAATAAACAAAAAAGCGTAATTGTATTAATGAAGCATAGGCTCCTCTAATATGTAATATTGTTCCTGAGATATAAGTCTGAAAATTGGACCATATATATTTCAAAATTTAAAAAAGATATACTTTGTAATAATTATTAGTTTTTGCAGAATACTTTGTAACAAAATGCAAATAATATTGTACTTTTTTGTATTCCAATAGCGTCTCTTTATTTGTTTTTGTTTGTTTGTTTGTTTGGGGGAACATCACTGCTCTGGTGGTCATGGGCACTACCCAGTGTTGCTCCTGAGAGCTGCTGCTGGACTTGAACCGCCATGTCCGCAGGCTGCAGTCCTGCACTCAACCACTTATGCCACCAGGGCTCAGCCCCTCCAATAGCATTTCTAAAACTTCATTAAAATATGACTGTTGGTTTTTCTAATTGTTGGGTAACTTCAGGAATATTTACTCAAATATTTCATTCTTTTCCTGATTTTGGTGTGCTAAATTGATACAACTTCACTTTGCTTATTTGACTTTATGAGATTGTATTCAGATCTTGACCTAGAATATTCTTCTACTAAATTCTTCCAGCACATATTTTCTAAAGTAAGTGTTGGTATTTCCACTCAGATTACTGAAAATTGTAGGCATCCTCTATTCGATTCCAAACCATAGCAAGCCTCTACAACAGAAGAAGATACTACACTGTCCTTTCTCACCCTCACAATTGCTATTTTTACCCCATTGTTGTAGCCACAGAAATAGTCCACATCTGGGTAGGCCTTTGTCTTTTTTGTGACCTTCTACTTTCCTAAGCATAATACCGTTCTTCAGAGACTAATTTCTCCCAATAGCACATCAATGCATCTTGCCATCCTCACTTCCACGGAGAACTCTGACTGTACTTCTTTCAAGGCATAACTGTCTGTTCTTCTGGCAGACAATGTGCTGTAAGTAGTCTTTTCCCATACCATGATTCAAACACATCAATTTTCCATTCTGCCTCATCACTGTCCAATGATCACAGTCACCTGATTTGATTGAAAATACTGTAGTCTTCCAAGTAGAATCCTTGCTTTTCAGCATTTTAAAGAGGTTTTGTGCAGAACCTTTGCCCAATATAAGGTATCCTTGAATTTATTGACTACTGCTCCCATTAGCATGAATTGTGGATACAAATAAAATGAAACCCTGGATAACTTTTCCCAACATATTATTATTTCGTCTATTGCTCTTGTTTGGGGGATTTAAAATTTTAAATTGGAACGCACACTGAAGGCCTCAGGCTTTGATTTGAAACACCAAGTGTTTCAAGTCCTCTTGGCTTTGATCATGCAAAGCTGTTTCATCTGCATATCCCAGATTGTTAATATGCTTTGATAGCTGGTTTTTTGTCATTTTGGCTCAGGAATTTTCAGTGGTCTGGCATTTGAGACCAACTAATTTCACATGATGTTACCTAACATATTGTAATCAATTCCACAATGGGATATACCGTGAACAGCCAACCAGCTTTACAAAGATTAGGGTGGAGTGTAGACCCTTTATTTGGCTAGAGTCCTGATGCATTTGAAAGGAGATTTCTTCTAGGGTTGACCTATTTCCCATAGAGTAAATGTGGAAAATATATCTGCCTTTTGCTGAATCTCTACATCCAGTCTTTGGACTTGAATCCATGGCCTCCTGCCTTGCCTACAAATTCCAGGAACTATCAGCAGACTACCATTTAATCTGCCATCTCTTCTGTTGATCTTGGATCCATTTTTCTCTCCACTGCTAAATCTGCTGTACAGAATCTCTTTAAAGTGTTTATAAAGAAGAATTTGAATTTGAAGATTAAGGTGCACCTAGCCCAATTTCAGGTAATTTTGAACATCTCCTATATATGTGAATGATGGCCATGAAAATGGCAGACTTCAGGAGAATGGGGACTTTGAAGTATGGTGCTTAAGAAAAGGATTGAAGGTCTTGTGGATTGCCAAAAGAATAAAAATAATATGTATTAGAATATTCTTTAGAAGGAAGGATGGCAAAACTTTTCTCAAGGACTTTTACCCCTTTGTCCGGAGAGAGCAGTCTTGGGAATAGGACATCACACCTGTAAAAGTAGATGGCCAAAAAAAGGGATGAGGCCCTTGTTGGAATTGAGATAGAGGTTCAACAGTGGGCTTAAATGTGGGTATCCTTCTGAGGATGGCACATGACCGGGCAGTATTCTCTGTGCTGTGCATAGCATCACATGAATAGGGATCAACTCAAAGACACCTAACAACAAGGAACTGGTGAATTGAAAACATTTGATAAGGTACAGGTCATATTTATATTGACTCACCATGCTCATTTTATCTGCATGTTGAGCACAGGATTTGAGAAATTGGAATATATGGACAAGAATGTGTACTGGATTCATGGAAGTCTCATTAATAAGCAGGTTACAAAACTTTGATTGCTGAACTCCAAAATGATTTGAAGTAATTTATGAAAAAGAACAAACTCTACAGACTTCAATTGGGGATATACTTCACTGGTAACAAAAGCATTAGAATTAGACCAATAAATCAAATCATGATAAATGGAGAAAACATTGAATTTGTCAACAAGTTCATGAGGATGCACTGTCAATGTTCATGTGAGCAACATTCAAGAAATCAAGTGGTTTAGTCCTTAGGCAATTATATTTCAAAGTAATGCTTTAACATGTTAAAAAGCAAAAATATTTTCCACACTTTTTTGTCTGCATGGTATAGAAAAGCAAAACTAATAAAGTTTATGTATGAAAACATAAAGAGAGGTTTATATCAATGGAATAACTCCCTCGGTTGTAGCAAAAGGGAACTATCCTTCCCATGAATCAGATGATAGCACCAGCTGCAGGGCCTGTTCAATCGAAGATCAGAGTTGAGAAGAGAGACTCCACACTGCAGAGGCTAACTGGCTTATGGTCAACGGGTGCTGATGACTTCAGGCTAACAGTCAATGTGGAAAAACCATGGGCTCAAATCCAAAGAACTGGACATTGACCAGCCAAATGTAGGATCCAGAATATGCTTTTCCATATCAAGCTTTCAAAGTTCTAAACCTCTGAGAATCAAAGCCCAGTCCTGTTGACCCAAACCCAAGCTATAGCAATCTCAATTTCCTCATGAACTGAAGAGCTGATGATGAATGCACATGACAAAAATTGATATGTGCAAACGATACTATTTGCAAAGTATAACGAAATAATTTAGCCTGTCAAGAGAATGAGCAGGTGCCTTTTGGAAGAACAGCTGGGGTGCTCCCAAGGAGAGAGTTGGCTGAGACCTTGTCTCTTTGAACATGTTACCAGGAGATTCAGAAAAAAGCAAGATTATTTTCAAAAAAGATGAATTGACACTCTGATTGCAATTGTAAGCTAAAAAAAAAAAATTGAGCATGGCACAGGGTTAGACAGTGTTTTATTTATTTATGTTAGTATCTATTTTTGACCCAATTAAAGGGCACCTAAACAGTATTTTTCATTAGTTTCCATGGATTGAGTCCAGGTGTAGAGGTCTACTCCAAAGGGTTCTCAGGCTGAAAATGAGGAGTAAAAGTAAAAAAAATAACTACTCTGCAATTAGGTTTGAAGTTGCTAAATAAGCATCTTCTACTGTATCAATGATTAAGAAAATAAGATGCCAAAATGAACTTTGATATACCTAACACAAAATCAATCTTGTACTATTATCATACATTAGGAGTTACTGTCATGAGTTATTGTTATTAGAGTAGTGCTTAAATATGTTTGGAAAAATAACTTGAAATGTATATGATGAAGTTTCTGTGTGAAAAGTGGAGGATTATTGTATTAATTAGTTGCATTTTATTCTAAGGGTACTTATAGAAGCAGATCTTTCAAGCTTTTACATTAAATTCCCAGAAAAATAGACTAATGTGAATATTAAAATAAGTAATAAACAGGGATAAAACTGCTACTGCTTTATATAAAATTAGATTGTCCAACATTTAACCATATCTTTGGAGGGCTGCTAACTGCTAAGTCGGCTTTTAAAAATTAGAAGGAGAGATGAGACTTTCTGCTCCCATGAAGAGTCAGAGGCGCAGACACCCCTATCGGCAGTTTCTCTCTGCCCCACGGTGTTGGTATGAGTTAGCATTGCCTGGATGCGAATGAGTGTGCTTTTGTTTTCTTGGTTTCACTTTGGGGACCGTATTGCTTGGTATATAATGGTAAGAAGCATTTATGGGGGTGACATTCATCAGTATGTGGACTGCTGCATTCAACTTTTCAAAAAAAATTTTGAGGATTGCAACTCAATGTCAATAAAATAAAAATTTTGACAATTAGACAAAAAGTAACATCACAATAAAAGGAGGTAAAAAAATGAAGGTGTCCAGGATTTCATTTTGTGTGGATCCCCATTCAATGCTCATGGAAGCAGCCAGGAGATCAACTGAAGCATGGCATTGGGGAATTCTGCAGTACCAGACCTCTTTGAAGGGTTGAAAAGCAATGTTGTCAGTCTAAGGACTAAGCTACACCTGACACACGACACTGAATTTTCAATAGTCTCAGGGGCTTGTGAAAGCTGCACAGTAAAGAATGCAAAATAAATGATGCTCTTAAATATTGGTGCTCATAAAGAATATTGAAAATACCATGGACTGCGGGCTGAGCCCCAGTGGCATAGTGTTCGTGCCCAGGACTGCAGCCCACTGAGATAGAGGTTCAATTCCAGCAGTGGGACGGGGCCTTCTACTCCCACCACCAAAGAGCAGTGATGCCCCCCCCAAAAAAGAAAATATCATGGACTGCAAGAAAGGACCGTTCAAAGAACACACAGATCCATCTTGAAAGGACAGTAAGAATATTTTTATGAAAAATGAATGATGAGTTCTCCTTTCTGGTACTTTAGGGGTATTATTGGAAAGGAGCAAAAATCAATTTCATGGAGCTGGATTGACAGAGTGTCAGAATCTGGGGGCTGTAACAAACACAGACTGTGGAGTTGGCACAGGGTGATTTCCTTCTTCTGTGCACAGGGCCCCCCTATGAACTGGAACTTACTAAAACCCATCTAACAACAACTGCAAGATGGCGACCCTTAGTGAACAATCTCTACAAAGAAACTAGTCATTCTCAGTATGTCTTATACATTTTACCTAATATCAACAACTTATGTGTTTTTTGCTTGTTTTTTAAATGTTTATTATTTTTTTTAAGGAAAATGCAATTTATTAAAAGAATATGAGGGATTGGGGAGAAACCTAGCTCTATATATGTGGTGTTTTCAAATTAAATAATCACTAAAATAAAAACATGCATATGAAGGAAATTGTTCATTTACAATTCTAAAGCTTTTTTACAAGCTTCTATGGAGCTGATCAGTCCATTAAAATATTCACTAGCCAGCATGTCTGAATGAATTGCTTGTTAGTTTGCTAGCATTAAGGTAACAGATTTTATTCTCCGCTAAAGACTCACATTCTTCGAAATTCATAGAGGTAATTTTAGCTTTCTATATATATTGGGTTGATTCCAGATTGAATTATGCAATTTCTGATCTTTTTCAACTAGTGCTGCAAGTCCTCCTCACTCTTAACAAGCCACACAGCGCCATCTCTATATCAACCTTTTCGTTCCTCCAAAACTGATGTCAGATTATTCTTCTAATCCAGCTTCTCTGATTATTTTAATTTTAATGACTTCATTTGTATATATTTCACATCATAGATTTAGTCATGCAATCATATTAAATAAATGTATATAATCATCACCAAAGTAAAAATTAATGACATTGTCTTCTCATGTACCTTTTTATTAACTACCCATTTCTCCCCATCCTCCCTTCCCATGTACCTATACTGTTACTGTCTTTATAGATCTATCTATTTTGGATTTCATATAAAGAATAGAAAAAATAAAAAACACAATCATGCAAAATAATACAAAGTATACAAATGAACAAAAAATAAAAATCAATTAGCAAAAACAACAGAAATGTCAAAATTGAAAGCGTTTTTTTTTTTCGGGGGGGGCATCAGTGCCTTCTGGTGGGAGTGGGAAGCCCAGTCTTGCTACTGGAGAGCTGCTGCTGGATTTGAACTGCCAAGCTAGTGGGGCACAGTCCCGCACTCAACCACTATGCTACCAGGGCTCAGCCGCAATTGGAAGAGTTTAAAATGGGTAAAATATATATGAAATGATAAGAAATTATATTGTAATCTAGCTAGATCAGACATAATCATCTTGCAATACTCTGTGTGACAGCAAAGCTATTTCCATCCCTGGATTTTGATGCCAAGGAATTCATTGAAGACTTTATACATTTGGGGAATTTTGACCTTCACTTTGCTACTTAGCCTTCTGGTGTTAATAATTTAAATTCTGGTACTATTTCCACCTTCATATTTAGGTTTGATTATTTGTAATCCTGTGATCAGACAGGTTGGTGTGGTTCTTCTATGTAGACTTACAGTAGTTGAAGTCTCAACTAGATGCATGGTTGTATGAAGAAAAACATTTAAAACCACAGTCTATTCTTTCTTGTAGCTGGACACAATCTGGTTTTGTTAGAATCCTTGGGTGAATGTATTCTTGGCTTCGCATGAGAAAGAAATTCTCACCAAAATCTGGTTGGTGAGGCAAGTGAGTATTTTTTTAAAGGATGGATATTTTGGATTTTAAAGTTAATAGAACACATGACTGTACCCTTACATGTGGTGACCTGTGGCATGAGAGAGAATACAACATGGCTTAGCAGAAGGCAGAGGAATAGCATGGAAAGGGGGCTGCGCTGTCAGGGGTCCAGCGTTTTGGTGCCTGGGGTTGAGAGGTGTGAACAATGGTCAACGTTGACCCCACTGGCTGATTTAAGCCCACCTGGCCTACATTAGGTCAACCCAGATGTAGCATCCACCCACCTAGGTGAAATGCCACCCCTACCTCCCACTCCCTCCTCATCCCACCCACTTCTCCTCGCATCCTGAATTGGCACTTGTCAGGTGGACACCCTGGTCCCTGTCCTGCTAATGAACAGTTTCTTCACCACACTTGTCTATAGCACTCATATCTTAAGTGATCTCTTCTTCTGGGCAAGCATCAAACAGGGCTAATAAATAAATGTTCTCAGATTGGGGCTATAATTAAGTATGAGACCCAAATCCATTAACTTATCTATAGTTTACATACATGCATGATTCACTGTGGTCACATCATTTTCATTTATGATAGAGGGCATTAAAGACATGAGGTAATTCTATTGATAGTACCTATTTGACATTTTTAAAGTATTTTTTAATTAAAAATCATTTTATTGGGACTCGTACATCGGTTTTCACAATATATAAATAAACATACTATGCCAAGCACCTTCACATGTCCACTGCTGTTATCATTCTCCAAACATCTGCCTTTCCCTTTGAACCTTGATATAGGCTTTTCCATCCTTTCCCCTCTTTCCCTGCCCTCCCTTCCCCACCAACCCTCAATACTCTATAAATTATTATTGTTCTGTTACATCTTACACAGTCCGACCTCTCCCCCAAACCCACTCCTTTGATGCCTGTCCTTCAAATAGGAGCTTATGTGTATATCCTTGCAATTGGTTCCGTCTCTCCACCCCACCTTCTCTCCACCCATCCAGCAACTTCAATCTCACTTCTGGCCTTAAGGAGCTCATCCGTCCTGCTTTCCCCATATCTCCAACTCCCCTCTCCACCAGTGTACCTTTTCCAGTCCATCTGGACTTGTAAGGTAGAGTTGAGACCATGATAGTTGGGGTGCGGGGAGGAAGGCTTCAGGAACTAGAGGAAACTTTGGCCCCTCTTGATCATGCAGGCTGGTGTGCTTCTTCCACGTGGGCTTTGCTGTTTCTGCGCTGAACAGCAAATTATTTACCTTCAAGTCTTTGAGACTCCAGACATTCAATAATTTGGTAGCTGGGCACCATAGCTTCTTCTACTCTGTTTGCATCTGTATCCATATTTCTTCAGCGGTCTTATCAGGAGTCAATTGGTCCATTGATTTTGATTTTTGTTCTTTGATGCCTGATACCTGATTGTTTCAGTATTTCATGGTCACACAGGCAAATGAGCTTCTTTTATGGTGAGTTTTGTTGCTCCTGAGCTAGATGGCTGCTTGTTTTTGCTCAAGCCTTTAAGACCCCAGATGGTGTATCTTTTGATAGCTGGGCCCCATCAGCTTTCTTCACCACTCTTGCTCATGCTCCCACATGTCCTCAGTGGGTGCCTTGGGGATGTGTGCACACAGTGATATGTTTTGTTTCTTCCCCGTTTGATGTCTGCACCATTCACCACCTTGTGGCTATGCTGGCTGTTGTGATTCTTCTATGTGGGTGTGGTCTCTTTTCAGTAAATGGTCTATTGTTTATCTTCAGGCTTTTAAGACTCCAGACGATATATGCTTTGATACCTGGGAACCATCAGCTTTCTTCACCACATTTGCTTATGCACCCATTTTACTTCAGTGATCATGTTGGGCCAGTGAACCTCGTGGAATACCAGATTCATAGAACAAAGTGTTCTTGCATTGAGGGAGTACCTGGGTGAGGGCCCAAGGTCCACTTGCTACCCTAGTATTTGACCTATAGAAATGTTCTTAAGTTTATTCCATCCTTATAATAGAAAACTATATTTATGTAGGGCCATGCCTATGTATAGACCTCTGTAAGTATCCTTTGCCTTCTAGCTCTTTCCTCTATCTCCTTCCATATCCCTCCTGTCCCACCGTCATGCTCCACCTTGGCACTTTAGCATTTCCTCACAGATTCATTGTACTTGCTTAATACATCCAGGCCTCCCACACCCTCCTTTCCATTGATTCTGGACCACTTATTGCTCTCCTGCCCCACATCCATAAGCCTATCCATGCCCCCTTCTCCACCCCCCCATACCCCCCAGGAACCATTGGACTTTTTTTAATGTGGAAAAAATGTTTATTTGTTAAATACAAAAGGGACATAAAATCGTGTGTACAGCAGAATAACAACTATGTAAACACACCGAAAATTATGCATCAAGATGTCTAGATAACATTTAACACCACAAAGTCCAATGGTGGTACCATTTGGGTGACAAACTGATTCTAATAAAAATCTGCCTTAATAAACAGAGTGGTTGCTGACGTTCTCAAATACTGCTCCGGGTAGTGGTTGAGCGGTAGTGTTGCTGCCACATCTAGCAGGGGCTTTGGCCCAGTTCTTGGGAGAGCTGAGTGGGTCCAGGCTCTTCTCCCTGTCATTCTTTACCCCTGACTCTGACCAAGAGTGCTCCTTTCTTGATTCGGTTTGATTTGGGGGGGTCAGTCTGCAATGTTTCCCCACCATGTGACTCCCAAAGTGTCCTGTGTCCCTGTCTGCTTTAGTAGGGAGCCAGTGTCCCCCATGCTGTCATTGTTTGCTCAGACCTTTCTGTGACCCATTAGGTCCCCAGAGGGGTGTAGTCCTCTGAGCACCATGTGTTGATGTGGGGACTGGACCCATTATCTTCCTCTTCCTCCCCTCTTGTCTTTGTCCCTGTGGGTGTGGCATGCTGGACCCTCCCCCAACCTGACTTCTGCCACACCTACTTCTAGGGATGGGGTCAATCTGACTCTATGTGTGTCTGTAGTTCTCTCTTTACTTCCATGCATCCGCTCTGTCTTCATGGTTGGGTGCTTTGTGGTAGGAACTGTTTGCCCACTCCGATTTCTGTGGAGACAAGACCGGTACCTTCCCCCTGGGTGGGTTAGTGCCCTATTCCCTCTGTTGTCCTTTCACTTTTGAACTCCCTTTCATCTCCCTATACCCACCCTCCACCCCCTCATCCTTCTTCCATTACTGTGTTGCACCCAGCATGCACTTCCCTGGGTTTGGTACTCCCTCCTCCCCTTGTCCTACATCTTGGACCAACTGTTATGGTATAAGAGTCTTCCCTTTTATACTGACCATATTGTTTCTACTTACTTCAGGGGTCTCATGCAGTACTTTTCCTTTTGTGATTGACTGGTTTCGTTTAGCATACTTTCCTCCAGTTCTTCCCACGCAGAGATGTGTTTCATGTGCTCCTGGGGGCTTTTGAGTGAGGCATAGTGCTTCATTGTGTGTATGTGCCAGAGTTTGCTGATAGGTTCATCTACTGATGGGAATTTAGATTGCTTCCAAACTCTTTGCGATTGTGAATTGTACTGCAATAAACATTGAAGTGCATACCACTGGCTGTGGTTTATTTCTTGCCTCTTCTGGAAATATAGCAGTATAGCAGGATCATAGGGTAGCTCAACTTCCATTTTCATTAAGTATCACCAGACTGCTTTCCATAGTGGCTATACATATCTACACAACCACCAGCAATGTAGAAGTGTTCCTATTTCGCCACATCCCCTCCAACATTTGTTTGTATTCTGATTTTCTGATCTGGGGTAACCTCAAAAGTGTTAGATGGTATCTCATGGTTGTTTTGATCTGCATCTCTTTGATGGCTAATGAGTGGGAGCATTTTCTCATATGTTTATTGGCCATATGGATTGCCTCCCTAGTGAAACTTCTTTTCAGTTCTTTTTCCCATATCTTCAAAAGGTTATCTGTTTTCATCTTCTTGCAGGAAAGGAGGGTATTGTAGATTTTTGTAAAAAGTCCTTTGTCTGTTGTATCATTCCCAAAATTCCTCTCCAAGTCTGTGGGTTGCCTGGTTACCCCCTTGGTGAAGTCCTTTGATGCACAAAGCTGTTTTATTCTTAGTAAATCCCATTTGTCAATTTCAGGTTCCCCTGCGTGTGTACCTTGTCCTATTGCAGTAAGCCTTTGTATTCCCTGGGTCAAAGTTCTTAGATTTTTCCTGATTCTCTCACTAATGGTCTTGATGGTTTGTGGTTTTACTTCCAGGTCCATGATCCACCTTGAGTTTGTTCTTGTGCATGGGGTGAGGTAAAGATCCTGTTTCATTTTTCTACATGTGGATTTCCATTGTCTCCGGCACCATTTGTTAAATTGGGCATCACCTTCCCTCTTGATGCTTTTGGGGCCCTTGTCAAAAAATCAGTTGTCTATATACTAATGGTTTTATGTCTGGTTTTTCTATTCTTTGCCATTGATTTGTGTATCTGTCATTATGCCAGTACCATGCTGTTCTGACCACTGTGCTTTGTAGTAAGTGTGAAAGTCAGGTAAAGCAAGCCCTTCCATTGTGTTCTTCTCCTTGAGGAGATCCCTGCTAATTGCAGGAATATCCCAGGATCATGGATTGGGAGACTCAATATAGTAAAGATGTCTATCCTACCCAGGACACTTTATAAGTTTAATGTTATCCCGATCCAAATACCAACAAGCTTCTTCAGAGAACTGGAAAAACTGACCACCAGCTTCAGATGGAGAGGGAAGAAGTCTATTTGACATTTTACCTAGTTTCTTTCTAACCCTTAGTGACCCAGGATGCGTATTGCTGATTACTGGGACTTCAGACTTCGTCTAACCCCATTCAAGATTTTTCATAGGACACACTAGGAGTCAATGTAGAAATCTCACTATGTCAACTGGGATTTAACAGAAACTCACCTATAGCAGATTTATGGAACTTACACAGCCCCTTGAATTTAAAACTGAAACACCCCAGTGTGAAGTGAAACAGATGATTACTTTCCCAATGTTGTGAAATTAGCCTCCCTTGGATTTTGGCTCATATCACTCAGTTAGTGGGTGTTCAATCTATGGTGACCATAAATAGCTGCTCTTTTAATGCACACCTTGCTTTTTTATGAAATAATTTAATCTTGCAGGCATGGTTCTGACTTTGTCAATGAGTGTCATGGAACATTTTTCTTTATGCCCAACTCAAATTTTTGTGTAAATACTGTCCAGTCACTTAAAATTTTAGTCTGCATTACTACCTGAAACTGGTTCATATTCATATAATTCTCTCTTAACAACAATGTTTTAAATTCCATACTGGAATATGGCTAAATAAATGACACTATCATTTGAATTACCTGATTCTTTGCTTAGCAAACATATTGAAAAAGTATGGTGAGAAGATACAACCCTGACAACCACCTTTACTTATTTTGAACTATTCATGATTCCCTTTTTCTGCCCGTATAGTGCCTCTTAGTTGATGCACCCTTTATTCTCAAGGTAATACATTGTATGTTGCAATCCATGCAGTCAAGTGCAATTGCATAGTACATAAAAGACAAGTAAACATCTTGCTGGCATTCTCCACTTTCAGCCTAATGTTCTTTGTTTCAGCCAAGATACATCTGAACTCAGATATGATATCCCTTGTTCCATGCCCTCTTCTGAATCCTGCTTGAATTTCTAGAAAATCTCTATCAATGCACTGAAGCAACCATTGCTGAATGATCTTCAGAAAAATTGTATTTGGATGCAACGCTATGATATACTTAGCATTCTGTTGCAAGGTTTTATTTGGAATGGGTACAAATATAGATTTTGTTCCTAGTCATATGGTCAAGTAACTTTCTTCTAATTTCCTGGAATATATTAGTGAACACTTTCAGTACATTAATCAGCTTGCTGAAAGGTTAGAATTGGTATTACATCAATCCCTGAAAGCTTGTTTTTGGCTTCACTTTTCCATTCAATATTATTTTTCTTAATCATATGAAATAGTTGAATGTCAACATGTTCTTTTTGGATCAGTGACTCTGTATATTTTCCATTTTCTTCTTATGGTTCCTGCATTAACCATTACTTTGACCATAGAATATTTCAATTTTGAAATTTTAGGCGTGATTTTTTCCTTTAGTTATTTGCTTTTGTGATATATTGAATGTGTTTGTTTTGCTTTTCAAACTTGGTCTCTGTATATTTTAAATTTTAATAAACTTGATTGAATTAATATGTTAAATTATTGAATTGCATAGTATGTGAATTATATGCCAATAAAACAGATAAAAAAGAAATGAACCATCCCACTGGCTACATCCAAGGTTATATGGGGTTCCTTATGAGGGATATTGATGGTATGGATAGGAACCATTTATGCACCTGGCTCCCTCTCATTTCTGCACACACACTACGCAAAGGTGGATTATCTCTCAAGTCCATAATATCTCAGACCTATGGCACCTCTGATCATTTTCCTTCTTATTGATAAAACAAATCTAGTTGCAGGGTGGTGTACTTTAAACTATGGTTTGCTAGCCATTATTCCCTTCCCCTTGTGGAGTAATGAGACCAGAACTTTTTTTGGAAGAAGGCTAACTTCTTCATTCACAAATGATAGAAACTGAAGGCAATTAACTTTTTTTAAACAACTGAAAGAGATTGTCTTGGGAATGGACACCTCTTATCCCATGTTGCCTAAAGGGAGGGGAACGGAGGGATATGATAACTCTACACCAAGTGTCCTCAGTCTCCTGAAATTTATGAAAAGTGAGAGAGTTGCAGGGCATAACTAGTGATTCCTCTTGTTGTTGCATCATCTATTGTCTCCTAATTCAAGGATCTAGCTTTTATGATAGTGGGGCACATGGTCTGAATACAAGGGTCCTGCCCGCTCCCCCAGACCATGTACATTTCATATCCCACTATCATCCCCTTTGTTCATGAGTGGAGTTCACAGCTTCAAACATCTTGTAAATTATAAAATCTTAAGAAGTGCCAAATAGTCTATTCCACTGTGGTATGAGGAGAGATATGATGGCCCATTTTGCCAGACTGTCCTTCTGTATTTAAGGATCTCATTTTGTAATTTCCATAAAATATTCTAAAAGGTTAATTTTAGCAAAGGTCCAATCCCTCATTTATGCTATTCCCTTCTCCTCTGCAATTGTAAAACAATTAGAAAGGTGGGGTATTAAAACACCCACCATGAAAGGAGAAGATAGGTGAGATAAAGGTAAAATAAAGAAAATTATGACACTGTGTCCATTCATACCAAAAGCTATAACTCTCCCTTCATCAAGCCAAATTTTATTGTGCAAAAGACCTGGAGCAAATTATTCTATAAGTACTCATCAGCATATAAGAACCCCCGGAGTTCCAACACTAGAAACATCATTAGGCAGTCAAAATTCCTTATTCTCATTTCCAATACTCCAAGGAAAC
>PVJH01023744.1:0-34428 GCA_004026705.1 Nesogale talazaci | reverse complement strand
TACCAGGGAGGGCGTTTTGCCCAGCAAGCAGAGGTGGCTCACTCTGACCTACAAAGAACTCACCCCTGTTGACCATTCTGCATGAGGATTTAAAGTTGCAGAACCTACCGAGTCCTGAGTCACCCCCGCCCTGACAGTACTCGGAATCATGCATGGGCGTGTTACACCATCAGGGAGGACTGGCTGAAAAAGTAGGATGTGAACGCTCACCAAAAACACATTGAGAATTAAAAAAAAAATTTTTTTTAAAAGGTCGCTCAGGGCTGAGCCCCGGTGGCATAGTGGTTGTGCGCGGGACTGCGGCCCACTGGGACGGAGGTTCAATTCCAGCAGTGGGGCTGGGCCTCCTACTCCCACCACCAGAGAGCAGTGATGCCCCCCAAAAAAGGTCGCTCAGCCTTAACCTAGGTGCAGGATCTACGTGAGCACCATGAAGGGTTTTGGAATTCCCAGTCTTTCTGTTACTCATTGTTTTGATTCGCACAGTGGAATGCCTTGGCACAGTCTATTAAAATACAACTCAACAAAAACCACACGCAGGGTGCTTGAAGGGAAAGCCTACCCCACCCCCACTCCCACCCCCCAGTGCCTGAGCAGGGCAACCCTGCCTCCTGCCAGCCATCCGCTCAGGACTTTTTGCTGAGGCCTTGGAGAGGCACGGGGTGGGAGCCGGAGCCGCGGCAGGACTTGACTCTCCAGGTGCTTCCGCTCTCCTGTGAGAAGCTTGGGGGTGCCCAGTGTCCCGGAGCAGACGAGGGCGTGGGGCAGGGAGGGTCGACTTGGATGTGCGGTTACCGGCACAAGAGTGAGCTCAGGCTGAGGGACGAGGCGGGGGGGTGGGTGGGGATGTGTCCCCCCAAAGGAGAATGTGCCCCCTCTTTCTGGGGTGCTGGTGACACTCTACTTGTCGCTGGGAAATTCACTGACCTGCTCTCCGTGGGTGGTCAGGGTATTCCCACAGGTGGTCCTTATTTCGATGCAGCCCCCAACCTCTCTTTCCCATTCATTCGTCTGAACAGCCCTTACCACGATCTACAGTTTCAAGACTGGAGTCCCCACACCTGCCCTAGCACTGGGAACTCAGCCTCGCTGAGTCAGCCCCCTCGCCTGTAAAACTTGATCAGGACTCACAGCGACCTATCGGACAGGGTAGAACCGCCCCTGTGGGTTTCAGGGACCATAACTCGTTCCCCGGGAGCAGAAAGTCTTTGGCTTGTCAAGTGGGATGGTGACGTACCGACACCACGGGGCGCTGTGCCGTCGGGCACTTGAGCTGTTTACAGCAGGGGCGTGTGCTTCTGTGTGCCACATGCATGCGCAAGGAGGCAGCACTCAGATCAGAGAACACACTGCACTGGTGAGTGTGTCCAGGAGCGAGACCTCTCTGCAGTGTGCAAAAAGCTGGGCTGCACTTTGAAGACTGAGGGTGTGCCTGAACAAAGCCACAGTATATATATATATATTTTTTTAGTTTTTTAGGCATCACTGCCCTCAGGTGGTGGGAGTCGGAGGCCCAGCCTTTGCTCCTGGGAGCCGGAATTGAACCTCCACCCCAGTGGGCCGCAGTCCCGCACACAACCACTACGCCACCGGGGCTCAGCTGAGAATGCTTTTCTTAAAGGGAGAATGGCACGATTTGGTCTGATGTCCTTTGGACATGCGACAGTTAAGACTATTCCCAGGAAAAGGGCATCCTGCTTGGGAGAGGGGCAGTGAAACGACAAGGAAGTCTGAAGAGGGATTGACAGTGACTGCAACAATGTGTTCAGCTTCGGTGGTTACATCTGGGGTCAACTTGAGAGGACTAAGAGTGAAGGGTGGGGTTTAGCCTGTTAACTAGGTTGCACTTGAGAGGACTAAGAGTGAAGGGTGGGGTTTAGCCTGTTAACTAGGTTGCACATTGACCGCCTCATTTGGAGGCGCTAAGGAGATACGTAGCTCGCTTAGAGGCAGGATGCACAAGCCTCACTCCCTGGGAGGCAATGCCACTGACAAGATACATGGAGCTACCCTAGGACCCTGAGCAGGAGAAGCCCCCTGGAGATCCCTGCCCGTGCAGTGGAGACTTCCCACCCACTGGTCTGTGATCATCCTGCATTCCATGTGATTGCGTGTTTCCTGAGTCTGGAGGCTTTTATAGCTTGGTATTGGACAGAGAGGCTAATAGGACATAGGGACTTGATCTGGACTAGAATGCTTTCTCAATATTCAACTGCTCTTATATATAAACCTTTTTCTTACCCATGTATCAGTGTCTATGAATGTGTTTCTCTAGTCTACCTAGACTAACACAGAGGGTCTGTGGCACATGCTTAGTGTCACTTACTGAGCTGGAACAAGGAAACAGTTTTCCAGCACTGAACAATATGCCACAGAACTATTTAAATCCTCATCTTTACAATGGGAGCATTAAAGTGCGGTCTTTCTCATGCAGAGGGGCTGGGATACCAGCCCAAAACACAGTTATTCCGGCTCCAGGGCTCCCGCCTGGTACAGGGGCCCGTCAACTGTTGAGTGACAGTGGGATGTACAGGGGACCAGGAGAGGGTCAGAGAATAAAGCTACACCAAAGACAGCTGGGTACAGAGCTGGAGGGGAGGGGAGCTACATTCTTTTTTCTGTTTTGTTTTTTGGGGGGGGCATCACTGCTCTCCGGTGGTGGGAGTAGGAGGTCCAGCCCCACTGCTGGAATTGAACCTCCGTCCCAGTGGGCCGCAGTCCTGCGCACAACCACTATACCACCGGGGCTCAGCCCAACATTCTTACCAAGGGAAAGTTGTTGACCTGGGCCCTGTAGGACCCTCACTCCAGGCCACGCCACCAAGGTGAGTGGGTACCAGAGACCAGAGTTCCCATGGTACTCTCCGCCTCCCCCTGCCCACCTCCTGAGCTACTGCACAAACTTCCGGGAGGCTCAGACCAGGAAGACACAGCAGGATCCTGCCGCTCTGCCCCCCACCCCCACAGCCCTCAAACCCCTCCCGCTGGGGCTCTGCCCCCCCTCCCCCAGGCTGGGGCAGTTTCGGGAGCAGTAAGGAAACCTGTACTGCAAGGTGGCCACAGCCTGAACCGGTTGGACAGGGCTGTCCCATATCCCCCAGCGACCTTGTCCCTCCCCTGGCCCACAGAGTGGAGGCCGGAGCCTACAGACCAAGCCACTTTATTACATGGGCCAATGGGAGGGGGGCGGAGCCGTGATGAGGCAGAAGCGGGGAGCGCAGGGGAAGGGTGCATCTCTTCCCCACCCACCCCGTCTTTTCTCTGTCAGCAAGACCAGGTCTGAAGGAGGCGTTGGAGCCCAGAGAACTCAGTGACTGAGGGAGAGAGAAAGGTCGGCCCGCCCCACGCCTCCCCCCACTCTCCACGGCATTAAATAAGCAGAAAGCAACTTTTTACAGTACAAAATATACAAAGAGGTCCTTCCTCCTGGCCCTGGGGCCGAGGGGCAGGGACAGTTTGGGGAGGGCGGGGCTGGCACCTGGACAAGGTTGGTGCCACCCCAGGTCCCTCCCTGCTCTGAGGTGGCCCCGGGGTCGGTAGGGGTGGGCAGTTTTGAACACGAGGAATGTCAGCAGCGCACCCCCGAGATTCTGGAGGCGGGTCGGGGCCCTGGCTCAGGCTTATCCTGAGCCCGTGAGCATCCGTAGGACATGGGCTTGGGGAGCTGCCTCCAGGAGGCCGGGCTCCAAGCAGTGAGTGGGCTTGGGCGCAGGCAGGAGGCGCCCGGCGCCCGAGTCTCGGCCAGTCCAGGCCTCTGCCTTGGCGAGGAGGCAGCCGGTCCGGAAGAGGAGGACGGGCTCAGAGGGGCCGGGTCGTGTGGTTGTAGACCAGGTGCTCCGTGTCCTCGGCGGTGGAGACTGTGGAGCTGGCGGGGGTAGGTGGTGGGGGGTGGTGGTGGCGGTGGCGGAAGTCCTTCCTCTGGTTCTTGAAGAAGCAGTAGCCCAGGATGGCCACCACCACCACGATGCAGGTGGCCAGGAGCACGGCCACAGCCACCTCCACGGAGCCTGGGGGAGGATGGGCAGAATGAGGGGCTCCAGCCGCAGCAAGAGGCCCTGGGGGGGCCCACTCGGAGCTCTAGTGCAGCCACAGACTGTATGGGGCACACAGAGTGGGGCTGGGTCCTTCTCGGAGGGCTGGGGTCCTCAGGGACAAATGCCTGCACCCATGTGGTCCCAGTTCCCTCCTGGCGCGGGCTGGGCACATCTATTGGGCCAGGTCCCAGCCCCACTCCTGGGGGTGGGGGCGCTACCCTGGGCTGCTGTTCGCCAGCCTGGGCCACAGGGCACTTACCCACATTGGGGACGGGGTTCTCTCGCCTCAGACCAAACACGTCCTTCTCTGCAAGGGACGCAGGGGGAGACCAGTCAGCACTCGGGGCTCTGGGACTGGTCCATCCCCCAGGGACCTCCCGAGATCCCTGTGGAATCCTGCCCCTGTATCTGTGGCTAACTTCCAGCTCCCTCCACCTGACACTCCAGGCACTCTGGGAGAGGGTGTGACTAGCCTGGGCCAGGGGCTCCCCCTGCTGTCCCCTCCCCGGCCCTCAGCTCACTGGAGACGCCTTGGCAGGACTCCAGGCACTGCTGCTCCTCCTCAAAGTTGTTCCTGTTGCCATGACAACCGCCGTAGGTAAAGCGGGCGCAGCGCTCCATGAAGGGGTTGTAGTACCAGCGCGAGATGCTCTCCTGGCAGACCCCCGTGTCTGGCAGGTCCACGCAGTGCCCTGGGCAGCGGAAGGGCAGGCAGGGGGCCGTGTGAGCCCAGGGTCTCCCTGGACCAGCACCTCCCACCTGCCCCCCCCCCCCACCTCGTGCCCAGGAGGCTGTGGCTCAGGCAGGGTAACCGCAGGAGGGACCCGATGTGCAGAGCCATTTCCCCCCAGCTTTTCTGACTGCAGGAGCCCCTGCCCCCGGGGCTGCTTATGGCCCAAGTCACGCCCTTCAGCGGCTCCGAGGGGGCAGGACACGGCCTCGGACACCCCAGACGTCCCTGGGCGTCGGAATCAATTGGCTCCAGGGCAATGGCTTGCTTTCTGTTCCCGACGGGCCTCCCTTTCTGAAAAGGCCTTCAGTGTCTTTGGGACCAAGAGGACAGACAGATGGACGAGCCTCACCGGCCACAGTTCCAAAGACAATAGTGTCTCTCAGCTCACTCTCTTTGTCATCTTCTCTGAGTGTGACAAGGAATAATGGCTTTTTGCTTAGGGGAGGGAAACGAAGTTTCATCTTTAAAAAATAGCCGGTCTTAAACGCAGCCTGGGCCGGGCTGCAGTGAACACGGCATTCAGACAATGACAGAGGCCGGAGAAGCCAGGAGCCAGCTGGGGACAGTCCCTCCTCACGGGGAAGCGCGCCCCCCCCTCCCCCGGGTCCAACGGAGGGAGGCAGATTGGCCCTGCAGTCAGTGCCAGGGTCTCCCCGACCCTCCCCCAGGGCACGGGGGGTTCGCACCTTTCTCGCTGGGCAAGTGGAAGCCCTGGAGTTCGTCAAAGCCGCTGATGTCTGCGGAGACGAAGGGTCAGAGGCGCAGATGGGGACAGGCACCCAGGGGTGCGGGCAGTGCTGCCCCCCGCCCCCCCCTCCCCCCTCCCTCCTCACATTTCTCGCAGGTGGCCTCGTCAGAGGCATCGGGGCAGTCGGCCGTGTCGTCACACTCCAGGAAGCTGTCGATGCAGCAGCCGTCGCTGCAGCGGAACTGGTTGGCCTGGCAGGTCCCGGAGCACACTGGGCGGGCAGGCGAGGTCAGGCCGCAGCCCACAGGCCACCGGCTCCTGGCCTCTGCCTTGACCCACACCATGACGCATGACACAACGCCCGCTCCCTCCCCTCCACCCCCCACACCTGGGCAGGGGGGTGGCAGGGCAGGAGGCGGGGGGTGGGGGAAGGCACCCGAACCTCGGACATGGACTGGGCACCTGGCAGGGGGCTGGGAGAGAGGGAAAGGAAGGAAGCCCACCTGCATGGTGCCTTTCCAAGGAGGGGCCTGGGGAGAGAGAGCCGAGAGGTGAGAGGAGTCGGGCCGGGGGCAGGGGGCCAGGGCCGCACCCCCAGGGCCCGGGGCGCGCCTGCACCTTGCACGTCTCGGCAGGCCAGCCTGCACTCCTCCTCCCGCAGGTAATTGTTCTTGTTACCCAGGCAGCCTCCGAAGACGAAGCTCTTGCAGAGCTGCTCGGTGGGGTCGTAGTACCAGCGCGGGAAGGCGCTCCGGCAGCGGCCCACCTTGTAGGAGGCCAGGCAGTACTCTAGGGGGAGGGGCTGCGTGAGCCGGGGGTGGGGGGGCGGCCAGCCAGCGGAGCGCGGGCCCCCTCACCCGCCCTCGTCACCTTCCGTCTCCTTGGCAGACAGCACGGTGACCGTGACGTTGGCAGTGTCCTCCGGCTGCTCGGAGGCGGCCACGGTCAGCTGGAACAGGTAGGTGCCTTCCTTGAGCCCCCACAGCTCGACGTGGTCCGGGTCACTTTTCTGTCCACGGGAGTGGCCATCAGGCTGGACAGCACCTGCTACCCTGGGTCTTCCCAGGCCTCCTCCCCCCCCACACACACATACACTCCTGGGGCACCCACAGATTCAATCACCCGTACCCGGCCCCGGCCTCTGGCTGGCCTATCCCGTGATCAGTACCTCACCTCGACCCTGACGGGAGTGTCGCCTTCCAGCAGGTGCCAGTCTGCATTCGCCCCACTCCTGAGCACTAGGGGCTCCTGCGGCTGCACCTTCAAGTTCATGTCCGATAAGCCCTTGAGGGCCCGGGACTCTGGAGAGAAGGGGGGGTGAGGTCACCGTTACCATGAACCAGGGAAGGGGGGTGTTGTAGGGGCAGGCAGTCAGCGTGAGCCAGACCAAGGCCTGCATGGGGGACAGGCCGGGGGACGTCGGCCCTCCCTGCCACCCTCTATTCAGAGATAGGACGTCTTCAGGGGTAAAGCCAGCGCTTGGACAGCACACGGCATCGGTCGGATCACACCAGGAGGCGAATACGTGTGTGTAAAACCGGCGCCAAGGGAGACCCTTATTAACAGTTCGATCGTCACGCGAGTGCACATTCACGGGGCCGCAGAAAGTGTGCGGACTGCCACTCAGTCCTTTCACTCACTCACCAGCCTTTGGAAGCTCCCTCCCATGGATTACCTGGGGCAGGGGGCCCCCGACCTTGTTTCCCACAGCAAGGGGGTTCTTGTGCCGATTGCTTTCAAAATATCTTCTGGGGCTGAGCCCCGGTGGCGTAGTGGGTGGGCGCGGGACTGCGGCTCACTGGGACGGAGGTTCAATTCCAGCAGTGGGGCTGGGCCTCCTACTCCCACCACCGGAGAGCAGTGATGCCCAAAAATTTTAAAAAATTAAAAAATAAAACTTAAAAAAAAAAAATCTTCTGGTAACTTTTCTCAGGAAGCCAAAGAATTAAGTGTGTGACTAAATCCATCCCTTCTCACGCTGCTGGCCAAGAGGCTAGGAGGCCCCTGAGTGACCATCCGGATAGAGTCCGAGCACAGTCTGGGCATCAGGCTGACACGGCTGTGGTGCCCTGGACCAGAATGGCTCCTCTGACACCGTCTCCAGACACAGGGGCCCTGTGTCACCTCCCCCGGGAAGGTGAGGGCTGGCAGAACTGCGAGAACAGCACACAGCAGGCTTCCTGCGGATCCCGGGTTGAGGGCAGGCCACACCCTCATCTCTGGGAAAGGGACCCGGTTTGGATGAAGGATCTTGAGGCCATGTAACAGAGTTAAGGATCCTTTGCTGAGGCCGTCCTGTGTTACTTGAGCAGCGAGCCCTCAGTCCAAGTGACCTCAGGACAGACAGAAGACGAGAGAAGCCGCACATGCGGATGGAGGCAGCGATTAGTCCCGCACCACAGGACGCCTGGAGCGCCAGGAGCTGGACGACACCAGGCCAGGACGTGTCTGTCCCTCCCAAGTTTTGTGACTTCCAGCCTCCAGAAAGCGAAGGAGGGATGCCGGCCCTTTCAAGTCACCTACGTCGTGGCCACCTGTTACAGCAGCCACAGGACACGAATGCACTTCCCTTCGGGCAACTGCCGTCCAGTGGAGGAGATGAAACCCCAGCAACAGGAGCGACATGGACAAAGAGGTGGACCTTCTGAGAAGGGAGAGAGCACAGCAGACACAAGCGCCCTGTGAAGGCCGGCTTTCTGGAAGGGGGTGAAGAAGAGACGCGTTTGTGTGGGTTCAGTCATGAAGAAGACTGACCATGTGCTGTTCCTAATGGGGGCAGCAGGCGGGCCCAACCACACGGGGAGTGGGAGGTGTGCAGGGCTGGACTGTGGGCAGCCAGGTCAGGAGGCGAGCCGGGCTGGGGTGGACACTCAGGGGCTCAGTTTCCAGGCCAGGGCATTTGGACTTAAGACTCTCAGCAGGAGAGGAAATGAATTCTCTCACAAGTCTGAAGCTTTGGTTTGGGGGTTGGGTCCAGGACGGGGAGAGGCACTGGCTAACGGGCTGTGTGGTGGGAGCCCCAGGGTGGCCGGATGCGGGCCAATGGCGAGTGGACTCTTCTGTGAAGGCAGGGGGCTAGGCACCTTCGAATCTCAGCCTGCACATGCTTGCGCACGGGTGTTGGTGGCGGCCTGGACGGGATCTGAACTCCTGGAGAGCCCGTGTGTGCCGAGTGAGTTCATGTCAAACCTCCCTGGGGTTGGAAGGCTGTGATCTCTGGGAAGCACATCCCCAGAACCACCCACCTGTCCGGCACTACCTGTGGCACCACGGCTCACAGGCCAACCGAGGGCAACGCCTATAGGCCTTCTCACCTGGCACTAAGGAAACAGCCAAACGGAGAATATGGGTCCATGTGAAAATTGTATGAAATCCAAAGTTCGTCTCCACAAATTGGAACCCAGGCTCCGTCCCGACCATAGGTCAGATTTGTATGTAAACTAATGTCCGTTAGTCATATGTTTGTCTTGACATACAGGGCATAGTCCACCCCGAACGCACCCGATCTCCGAAGCCCAGCGGGGTCAGCCCTCGTTAGAACTTGGGTGGGACACAGACAAGGTCCCTTCCCATACAGGAGCCACGTCAGAGACACACTCGTAGGTGCACTAAAAACACCGTGAGCAGAACGCCAGAGTGAGAATAGGGTTGTGATGTGCCCGTTTATTATCACAAAACATGGTGTGTCCCTGACGTCTTTACCACAACAGGCTTCCGGGAAGGGACCAGAGCGGTGGCACGCACGGGGGCAGCCAAGGCGACACCAGGCTGCAGGCCCGGCAAGCCTTGGAGATGGGCTCCTGGGACCATTACAGGAAGAGTCTGCACCACCCAGGGCCACCGAGGACTCCCCGCCCTCTCTAAGACCAGAGATCAAAAACTAAAACCCGCTGCCCCCACTTGGGCTCTTGGTGCCTGCAGCACAGGCCAGAGCCGCCGCCCCGTTCCCAAGGCCGAGCCGGACTCTCCCGGAGAGCAAAGCCTGCACTGGCTGCGTGGTTTGTTCAGGTGTCTCTGTCACTCACAGGCAGAGCGGGGGTTTGAACGCAGGGCCCCCGACTCCACCGCTGAGAGGTGTCACTGACTGCCTTTGCTACCTTGGGTTTTTGTTTCGCTTTTAGCTTAGGCAGTTTGTGTTTACCTGATAGGAAAAATCGAAGGTAGCAAAAAGGAAGTCCTGTTTTCTCTGAACCCCTCAGCTTCCTCTTCCCAAAGGCACTCAATTTTACCAGTTCTCTCTCTGTGTGTGTGTGTGTGTGTGTGTGTGAGAGAGAGAGAGAGAGAGAGAGAGAGAGAGAAGTATCTTAAGATGCTCTTTGAATGCATAAACAAGCAAGTTCTTCAACTCGTTTTCCCCGAATCCAGAGCGATACACAGAAAAGCCACCGAGTCAACGCTAACTCCGGGGACTCCCCGTGGGACGCGAGACTCTAACTGGAGATGGGAGCAGAGAGCCCCCCTACCCCTTTTTTTAAATTGGAGGCTCATACAACTCTTTTTTTTTTTGGGGGGGGGGCATCACCGCCCTCAGGTGGTGGGAGTTGGAGGCCCAGCCTTTGCTCCTGTGGAGCGGGAATTGAACCTCCATCTGAGTGGGTGGCAGTCCCATGCACAACCACCATGCCAGCGGGGCTCAGCCCCGTATAACTCTTATCACAACCATCCATCCATCCACGGTGTCGAGCGCATTGGTACATCTGTTTCCCTCGTCATTCCTAAAACATTCCCTTTCTACTTGAGCCCTTGGTATCAGCTCCTCATTCCCCCCTCCCTCCCCGCTCCCCTCTCCCTCATGAACCTTTGATAATTTATAAATTATCATTATTTTGTCGTATCTTACACTGTCCGATGTCTTCCTTCACCCACTTCTCTGTTGTCCGTCCCCCACAGAGGAGGTTATATGTAGATTTTGTAATCAATTCCCCCTTTTTATCCCACCCTCCTACCTCCCTCCCGTGATCACTTCTCTCAGGACAGGTCCTAGAAGAGGAGCTGCGTGTGGTTCTGAACGGCCAGCCCTCCAAGGGTCCTTTATCAATACACAGAACGGCACCTCCCACGCTTCCCGCCCTCCTGCTCGACCCTCTCTAAATTCCCCCACTTGGCTCATCAATGGGGACACCGGGGGCCAGGCGGTTCACCCTTTCTCTGCCAAAGGCCATTGGAGATGGTACCCCCATTCTTGGGCCACACTGGCGAAACAGCTCATTAGTTCACCCCTAACACTGGAGCTGCTCTTTGGTGAGACCGGCAGCTAGCTGGTATTGATCTGGCAGGCCTTCTAGGGCAGAAGGCACGGTGATCGCCACCCTGGTTTAAAGGATGGATCCTCCCCTCCTCCTCCCTGCTACTCACAAGGACGCCAGGCTGCTGGGGCTCCGACTGCAGCGTGAGAGTCCCTGGAGCCCTGGCAGCGCGGTGGTTACGTGAGTGGGGCTGCAGGCCCTTAAGTGCCCGTTCAAACCACCAGCCACCGCTGCTCCTCGGGACAAAGCTGGAACTTTCTACTCCCGTAGAGAATGACGGTCTCAGAAGCCCACCGGGACTGGTCTATGAGGTCACGATGAAAAGTACGAGGTCACTATGATTTGCAATCAACTCGGGGCGGTAAGTTTGTGACATTTCCATTCTTTCCATTTCGTTTGTAGAACAAAAGGCAGTTGGTCAAAGAGATGCTGCATGGTTTAAAATCCAGAGAGAAGGGGGGGTGGGGGAGGAAAGAGGAGCTGATAGCAAGGACACAGGTGAAAAGAAATGTTTTGAAAAAGGTGATGGCAAATAAATATACAAATAAATGTGCTTGACACAATGGATGGATGGATGGATGGACTGTGATAAGAGTTGTACGAGTCCCCAATAAAACGATTAATTAAAATTTTTTTTTTTTTTTTTGTGGGCATCACTGCTCTCCGGTGGTGGGAGTAGGAGGCCCAGCCCCACTGCTGGAATTGAACCTCCGTCCCAGTGGGCCGCAGTCCCGCGCACAACCACTACGCCACCGGGGCTCAGCCCTAAAATTTTTTTAAAAATCAAGAAAGAGTCCCACCACCGGAGAGCAGTGATGCCCCCCCAAAAAAAAAATCAAGAAAGCGACCTGTCCACATTGCGCCTTTCTCTACTACACTCAGATTCGATCTGTATACTGAGGAGTAACAGGAGAAGCTGGGTTACATGAAGCAGCAGGCTCGCTCTGCATCAAGACCTGAGGAAGAATCAGGAGCTAGCGAGGACGTAAACGTTCAGCAGACTTAGAAGGATACAAAGTGCAAAGCCCACCGTTCTGCTACCTGACAAGTGCCAATGGTTTCGCAGTGCTTTATCCGATTGGGTGTCTCGTCTTCCCTGGGCGTTTGGTTAGCCAACGCACGGCTACCTTAGACACTTTAGGATTTTCGTTGGGAGTTTACGTAGCTTGCCTTTTAATTCTTTGGCTGCCTGCTGTTTCTATGAACTCACAGCATGATTTTAATAAATGTTATAATACAACCTTAAAAAACCTGTGCTGTAGATCACAGATTACACTTCAACATGGAGAAAACCCACATCCTCCCCACCGAGCCCGTAGACAACGTCACAACAGAGATTTCACGGAAGGGGGGGATTGACAAGATAGTAGAAAAAATCCCCGGAGTTTTTAGGAGAGCAAGTGCTTGTCGTGATCCAACCCCCAGCCCAGTGGTTTGGCTGGTGGTCAAGGCAGGGAGGAAGGGCTGGGCCTTCAGACCACCCCAGAGAGACAGAGCCAAGGGCAGGACCGTCACTGATCTGGAACATCCCTGCTCCTTCCTCCTTGCCTGTTTTCAGAAAGGAGCCTGCTGTCTGCAAAAGACGGACCTGGCCCCTGGCTCGTCCTGCCCGGCCCCTGGGTGGAAGCAGCGCCTTTAGCCCTCTCATCCCCATACAAAGTGCCCTGGCGGTGCAGTGGTTGGTTCCCTGGTGGGCTGTGACCTGCAAGGTCAGCAGTTCAAAACCACCCAACCACTCTGGACCTTGCTATTTCTAGAGAGAGCCAGTCTTGGAAACCCATGGGGGCAGGTCCGCCCTGTCCTAGAGGGCTGGTATGAGTTGGCACTGACCCCGGGGCGGTGAATTTGGTTGGTTCATTCCTTTACAGCCGTCCTCTTAAACCCCAGCGGCAATGACCAGATGCTGGGCCCTGCCACTCCCTCTTCCCATCCCCCCCCAGAGCAAAGGGCTCTCAGGGGCAATAAAGCCAGTCAACCCAGGCACCGCCTTCCCCTCCCCCTAGACACTGTCTCCAAGGAGACATGGACTCCACCCCCTAATGCCAGGCCCCCGCCAGAGAAAGGGATGGGAGGAAGGGAGCAGCAGCACCCTCAGCCGTCAGCCCCAGGATCTGGCGGGACTGGCCGGCCACAGGCAGACACCAGGAGCAAAGCAACTCATTCTGGGGAGGATTTCTGCATCCATGAGTAAAATCCAAGGCTTCAGACCTGGAGCACTTGTCTGCCCTCCGATCTTCCACTTCCCCAAACCGAACCAAACGGATCCGCTGCCAACAACTCACAGAGCTGCTCCTTCGATTTTCTGAGGCTGTCCATCTTTAGGGGAGCAGGCGGTCTAATTTTTTCCCCAGCAAGCTGCTGGGTATTTGAACTGCACCTTGCCACTGGCAGCCTAACAGCTAACCCTCCCCGCCACTGGCCAGCCTCCATCCACCTCCCCAACCTCAACCTCGACAGCTGGACTCAGTTGAGAATGGACATCTTAACACACACACCCCAAATCCCCAAAGCACAGTTCCAGCCCCATCCTGCCCTACAAATGCTCAGGAAATCCCCACTCCGCCTTCATGTGCCAAACATGCCAGCGAGTCCTGGGGGTTTCCAGATTTGCTTTCTTTTGGGGGGAGGGGCATCACTGCCCTCAGGTGGTGGGAGTAGGAGGCCCAGCCTTTGCTCCTGTGGAGCCAGAATTGAACCTCCATCCCAGGGGGCCGCAGTCCTGCGCACAACCACTACGCCACCGGGGCCCAACCCCAGATTTGGTTTTTAAAAGCCAAGTGGCCCCAGTCCAGCTAGTTCCCTGACCTGACCCCAAAGTTTAGGGCTCTGGACGAGAACCCCATGGGGCGTCTGCTGGAGCAGGAAGGGCACAGACAAGCCAGGCCAATTAGAGTCATTACCACCTACACTATCTGCTACTTCCTGAGGAACAGGCTCTGGTCCTGGCCAGCGGAGCGTGGGGGCCCTCGCTGGCCCAGAGATGGTGGTCCCTTTGCCAAAGCCTCACCTCATTTCATCCCCTCCCAAAAGAGCCACGGAAATCAGGACCCTCAGCGTGGGGGGAAGTGCTAGCCCAGGAAAAGGCCAAAGGATTGATCCCTTCCCCGTTTGGCAGAACTGAGGTCATCCCCAGGGTGAGTCACAGGCCCAACCTGTGAGAGTCTCTTGCTGTGGCAGGGTCTCTGGGCAGAGTAGGTTTCTACTGGGAAACAGGCCTGAAATGAGGCAGGCTGCAGGTCTGTCAGAGGTGGTCCTGGGAGATTGGAATGCTGCATCTCCCACTCGTGGGCAAATGGTTTAAGAACTGAGTCTTTGGGGGTTCTCCCGAGGCCCCAGGGAGAGCATGTGCAGCCGCCCTCGGGGAAGAGCAGCACCGGGCCAGAGCAACAGGCAGAGCAAAGAGAAGCCGTGGAATCCGAGGGGAGGGGTTGGGGTGTGCGGGTTACTTTGAACCCATACCCCTGAAAGTAAACAGGGTGAGTAGTTTGGCTACCTGATCCTGAGCTGGGAGAGCCTGGTCTGGCTCATTCGAGAAGTCAGGTGGTACGTATACACACACACACACACACACACACACACACCTGCCAAGACAGCTGACATTCCTCTCCTTACCAGGCACACATTCATACCACGCGAGATGAGTCACCCAGCCACCTTCCTGGCTCCCCACCCCAGGGCCTCCAGCTTCGAGCCCACAACAACCCCCCTCCACTCTTGCACCTGGGTCAGACTCCCACTTGGGCTTGGGGGGTAGGGGGCGCGCTTGCTGTTTAGTTCTGGAGTCTGGTGGCCTTTCCCAGAACAGCACCGGGCTAACGATATGTCCGGGAAGTGTGGGAACAGTGATGCTAACCTGTCCAGGGTGGTGGAGGAGACTATAGGGCCGCTTGTTTGACAGGGCCAGTGGGGGTGCTCAGCGCCGTGCCTGGCCAGGGGCGCCTCCCAGTCGGTCGCCGGCTTTATCCAGGGGGGGCTCGGTGGCCAGCAATCCTGGGTCGTGGTCATCTCTCTCCCATCCACAGTCCCCACGACGGTGGGTCTTCCTTCCGGGCCTCTGATCACCCTCAAGTCAGAGCGTGGAGCTGATGCTCCCTGTCCCCCATGTCTCCCTCACGAAGCCCCTTTCTCGGAACCTGCCCCATGGTGCCCACCCGGGCAGCCAGCGCCTTACCTCCAAAGCCCTGGGTTTGAAGCGCCCGGTAGGAGCTGTACACCTTCCGCGTGAGGTAGTTGACGAAGCCGTCCCGGGGCGCGAACTTGCACACGAAGCTCTGCTCGTAGAGGCAGTTGACGAGGAAGCAGGAGGGGGTGTCGTCCTCCAGGCCGTTGGGCCGCAGCTCCACCAGCGCCAGGTTGCAGCCGAGCGTGGCGCAACAGGCGCGGAGGCAGTCCCAGTCCCGGCGCACGGTCGGGGAGCCCAGGAAGGTGGCCCCGTTGCTGACGGAGGCCTCGGTGTCCAGCACGAAGGCCGGCACCCCGGCCGTGAAGCGCTCCAGGCAGGCGGCTCCCCCGGGCAGCCCGGGGGGCGTGGGCGGCGGCCCGGCCTCGGTGGCCCGGAGGCCCAGGGCGCACAGGAGCCACACGGCGGCGGCGGCGGCGGCGGGGGCGCGGGCCAGGCGGGGGCCAGCAGCCATCGTCCTCCCGGGGGCGGTCGCCCTCCTCCCGCGGGGGCGGCGGTCACCTTCGCTGCGCGGGCCGCGGGGCTCCGGGGGGGCGGGCGGCCTGCGAGAGGGAGGGCGGGGGGCAGAGAGGGGAGGGAGGCGCCCGGGTCAGCCGCGGACACCTGGAGGAAGGCGGGGGGCCCGGGAGGAAGTGGCGGGGAGGGGGGGAGAGGGAGGGCCGGGGGCAGCGGGCGCCCGGCGAGCGCACTGGGGTCGCGGCCCCCCTCCCCGGCCCTGCCCGAGCCCAGCCGCCCGACGGACGGACGGACGGACGGACGGACGGGGAGCTCACGTACCGGCACGCGCGCACGGGCGCAGAACAAAAGGCCGGACATGCTCCGCGCCCGCTGCGCCGCGCGCTCCGGGGCCCGGGTTACCTGCGCAGGTGAGCGGGGTGGGGCCCGGTCCGCCGCGGTTCCGCTCCCAGCTCCCAGCCCGGCTCCGGTCGCCGCTCCCGCACCGGTCCCCGGCGCGCTGGGTTCCGCCACCGCCTCGCAGGCGCTTTTGGTGAAACTGAGTCAGCGCGGCGGGGGCGGGGCCGGACATTAACCCCTGCGCGGCCGGCCCCGCCCCGCCCGGGGCTCCCCGGCCCGGCCCGGCCCGACCCGGCTTCCGGCTGGCCCGCCCCACCCCGCCCCGCCCCTTCCCCGGGTCTGGTCCCGGAGGGCCTCCGGGGCCGGCGGGGCACCTTCCTGGGGCCGCGCGCCCTCGAGCCCCCCCGACCCCCCGGAGTCCAGCCCCGCACCCCCCAGAAGCGCACCCTGATCCCCGAAGGCCGGGGCGGCCGCCGCCGCTTCCCAGCTTCCCGGCCCCGGCCTCGGCCTCGGGCGCAAGTGGAGGAGTTTGGGGAAGAAGGACTAGGGAAAGCCAGATGCAAATACCGCCACCGCCCGCGGGGGAATCGGTTCCATTTCTCGGGCTGGAGGACCTTGATTCCAGGAATCCCGAGGCCTCTTTCAGGGCTCACCTTTCTTGCCGGCCTCCAAAGAGCAGCCCTTCCTTGTGCCGCGGTGAGAACCAGGCATTCCTGCTTGATCCCCGTGCTCCCTGTTTGTGGCCCTCCTAGGCTTGGGTTCAAGTTGATATTCCCATCTCTTTTGAAGCCCGATGAACCTCTTAAACTGCGCCTTTGGTCGGCCTTTCTCGGGCATCCAAGTCCCATCTCCCGGCCTGTTCAAAAGCCAGCTCCTTTTTTTTTTTTCACTTCAGAAAACTTGCCATTTCCATCCAGTTTGGTGTTTTGGAGCTTAAAAGTTTAGGAGCCCAGATGGTATAATGTGTTGGCATTCGGCCATTAACCACAGAGTCAGCAGTTTACCAGCTGTTCTGTGGGAGAAAAGATGCCGCTTTTTGTGCCGGTCAAGGTTTACAGCCGACGAAACCCAAAGAGGACAAGTCTACCCTTGCTAGCATGGCTGGGCGGTCAGTGTGAGGGACACGTGTCAAGTTCTCTCTGCAGTCACCGCACCCTTACTCTTCACAGCAACAGTCTTGGAGCCCTGGGAGCCAAGCTCACAGCCCTTCCTGAGTGAAGAAATCCTCTTAAAAGGTCATTCTCCTGGGGGCAACTTCACACTTTCCAAAAGGAGAAATTCCACATCTTTTCAAGATGACTTTCACACCCTCCACCCAATGGGGCCAGTTTTTCCAATTTCTACCTAGTGCAGCCTTTCTGTGGTCCCTCCTGTAGCCAATCCTTTGAAAGTTTTCCTCCATAAATAATCGGCCTGACACCACCACCACCACCAGCTGCCCACATCGTCGGTGTTGGGAATTGGAATCTCAAGTCTCTGTTTTCCCTTCTCTGGATTTTCTGGGCTTTTCCAGACCTCCTAGGACAATGGTGGACGTGGGACAAGGATTGTTTGCTGGGATAGAGAAAGGGGTTGTGTGATGGTTCCCAGGAATGTTAATAGCTTCAACATCCAAGGATCCCAACACAGGACAGCAGCAACTTGTGGGCATTTTGTTTGGGCATGGGTCAACGAAGGACAAAAGCTGACATCAATTGTTCTCCAGATCCTTGTTTCCCACTCGCTGTCCCGCCCCGCCCCGCCCTGATTTCGTACTTGAGGCAAAGCAAGAGAGTACCAGTTTCTTCCCTGTTTTATGGCTGAGGAAACAGGCTCAGACCGGGGAAGCAACTCGTTGGCTCCTGTGGCGCTCAGTGGTAGGACAGGGATCAGAGCCCGATCAGCCGGCCAGTTTCATTGCTTCAGTGCTGAACAGCTTGTAAGCCGGAGTTTACCTGATGATTCCACCTTCACCTGGGATTCAACCGGCTTGGAACAAAGAAAACCACATCCCTCCCCCTTTCTTTTCTTTTTTCACTCTTTGTTTGCATGAGGTGAAGGTTTTTTTTTTTAAGCAGACAGTGATTTTGCATTAACTACTTCACGCACATTCTGGTTCAGCTCACCCAGGCAATCCTCTCTGTGTACCATGGCTTTTCCCAGGTCCCCTGTGTCTCCTGTTTCTAGCCTGCCCTCTCGCCCAGCCCTCTGGACTTGGCCCTGGAGTCCGTGGGGCCCCCTTTTGATCTTACACGGCTGCTTATTCTAACCTGGAGGTGAGGGCCGCTCCAGCGGGCAAGAGCAAGGGCACAATCTTGAGGGTTCCCCCCCTCCCCCCAGCTTCCCGCCAGCCCCTCGTCAGCCTGGCCTCTTCTGTGATTTCGAATTGTTCAAAACGTTTCACATTTTTCTCTTACCCGAACCAGGACCTTGAATCATTTTCAGAGCAGTTGGTGGTGGCAGCCGGGCACCATCTAGTTCTTCTGGGCGCGGGTTGTGGAGTCTGATGTGTGTGTGGCCCCTGAGCCCATTAGACTCATTGAAAAGCTCATTTTCGATGGTGCCTGGCGATCAGAGGATATAGTGTCTGGGGTCTAAAAGGCTTGAAGATAAACAAGCAGCCCTCTAGCTGAGAAACAACAAAGTCCACATCACAAAGAAGAGATGAATCAGTCAGGGTGCAATAAAGCACCGATGAAACATGGACCTTCCCTCTAGTTTTTTTTTTATGCTTCCTGCCAACTCCACCCCCCCATCATGATCCCAATTCTACTTTACAAATCTGGCTAGACCAGAGCATGTACACTGTTAGAAAGAAGAGCTGGAAACACAGGGAATCCAGGACAGATAAAGCCCTCAGGACCAATCGTGAGAGTAGCCATGCCAGGAGGGGGAGAGGAAGATGGGGGGGGGGGAACCAATCACAATGATCTACATATATCCCCCTCCCAGGGGAACGGACAACAGAAAAGTGGGTGAAGGGAGACATCCATCAGTGTATGAAAACATCATTTATAGATTATCAAGGGTTCATGGGGATGGGAAAGGAGTTACTGATGATACCAAGAACTCGGGTAGAAAGAAAATGTTTTGAAAATGATGATTGGAACAAATGTACACATGTGCTTGACATGATGGGTGTGTGTCTGGACTGTGATAAGGGGTGCCTGAGCCCCCAATAAAATGATTTAAAAATAAGTAAGACTGAGTAGGCCGGGTGTCATCCAGTGAGGGGTCAGCAAGAATGGGCCCTGCAGGCGGGAGGGCAGAAGCCGAGGTCTGGGGAGCTGGAATGGAGTGAGGCGGGAAGGAAGACCGAATTGCTCGGCGGCAGAGGAGAAATCCCACTGGCAACCACAGAGGGTTCTGTGAGCTTGATGAGCTTAGCCGACGTCCTAGGGGTCCTGGCCAGTCACTGATAAGCCTTAAGCAATGATGGATGGGGAGATAGACACGTTCAGATTTCAGTTTCCAAGAGTGTCGAGGGAGAGGGGGGCAGAGGGCCTAAAAGGGCTCATGGAGGTCGCACTTGATTGGGGAAGGGGTTTCTGCAGCAGCAGAAGTGAGAAGTGGAGAACCAAGAGCTACTGAGGGGATGACAGCGAACAGAATTTGGTGACAGATTGGAGTGACACAACGTTGCCGTCCACAGGGACGTGAAGTCCCTTCGGAGCCGGTTTGCTCCGCTCCAAACAGAGCCGTGGTCCAATCCTGCCCGCACATGCAGTATGGGCAGGGAGAAAGTCCACGGCACACAAAGAGGTATGCCCACTGTTTGCAGTGTGAGGTGATTCATTTCCATCCTTCTACCGAACCTGATTCATATCTCACAGCCTTTGTGTGTCCCCATTCAATAAGTTTGCTCACAATAAAGGAGCCCAGGATGCAAGATAAGGGGGAAGGGAAAAACCACCAGGACGGGGGATTAGTGGACTATTAGTTAGATCCTTAAAACAAAATGTTATTCTGCAAATGACTTTGTCTTACCCTCTGCTTCTACTGGCATGTAACAAGAGCCTACACCCCCAACCCCCACCCCCACCCCCACCCCCCCACCCCCCCGTCACTAACAACCACTACTAAAAGAACCCTCGGGCTGAGCCCCGGTGGTGTAGTGGTTGTGCGTGGGACTGCGGCCCATTGGGATGGAGGTTCAATTCAGCCCCCGTTAACATTTCTAATTGGCTTCAGAGCTGCACGTATGTCCCGAAAGAGCTACCTATGGCTGAGAGCCGCGGTGTGGCGACCCTGCCCTCGTGGCCTCTGATTCCCAACGACCCCACGGGGCCAGCAGTGCAGACCTGCTTTTTGGTGATACCCTCCCTAGGCCCCTGACTGCTGATTTCGGAATTTGCAGCCCTCTTGGTAACTCATCATGTTTTCAGGCTGGCTTCCTGTGGGGCAGTCAAGTGCAACTGGCTTCTAGTTGGAGGGGGAGGGGATAAAATAAAATAAATGGAAGCCACATAACTTCTGAAGGCCTTGGTAAGAAAATCAAAGGGTGCCATCTTCGCCATCGCCTCTTGGTGAAAGCAAGTTGCAGATTCGAAGAGATAAAGATGGGAAGTGGCCCCTGCTTCTTGGTGGGCAGAGCGGCTTGCATATCCTGGGATGGGCAGGACTGCCCTTAGGTCAGCTTTGTGGATAAGTCACCACACCTTCTGATAGACACCTGCATTAGACCATTCTCCAACAGCGGCCATTCACTGGCCTTTTCTCCTAGGGTGTGAAGGACTCAGTATGGCCACCAAACTCTCCATTCCCCAGAACGATGGCCAGTACGGGGGACGCCGCAGAGAGGAGTGACGTTGGTGGCCCAGAACCCAGGCCAAGCCCCTCCCCAAGCTCACTGAGGTAAGTGGAGCCAGGATTTGGCCCAGGGGCCGGCAAACCACAGCCCCTGAGGCATAGGCACCCCTCTCAGTCCTGTGTGCGGCTCTGGAATAAAATGGAAATGTTCTGGAGGATATTATCCCAATGATGGTGATTTCGCGTGTTTGTAAAAAAGATATTTAGGGCCCTCGGGTACTTTTTACCTTGTGGGGAGGGGTAGGAGTGACTTTTCTGTCTCAACAGTTTCCCTAACGCCTCCAGCTGGTTGTCCTTCTATTGCAAAGGAGCACTGGTACGGGGACTCATTGGAGATGCCTGGCAGGAAGGCAGCTTGGAAGGGGGGGGGCAGAGGGAAGGAAAGGCAACTCAGAGAACGGTGGACTGGAGCGGGCTCAGCCACATCCAGCTCAGTGTCTCTGGGAAAACCCTGGCCCCCTCGAGGCTGCTGTTCGCTGGACGTAAGGGTCAGAGCTTTCATGAGGGCTCTGACAGCTCTGAGACGCCCCACCTCTGCACCAACCCAATGTGGTGAAGCCTTTCAGGGGACTGCTAGCTGTGTGCACATCGCACCATGGGATGCCAGGGGCCCTGAGGCTCTGAACAGAGGAGAGGTGAAGGAACCATTTGGCGGAAGGAACCACATGGCGGTGTGCAGGATGGCCTGAAGACCACCCAAGAGTTGTCCCAGAGCCCAGAGCTGGGGCAGTGGTGGACATGGACCAGATGAGTGTCAGGACTCGGAGCCCGGTGACCTAGATGCTTATCAGGAGAGGCTAGGAGAAAGCTGGGGACACTGATGAAGCCCATGAGACTGGGACAGTAAGACTAGGATGGAGAGGAAGAGGATTGGGGGCTAGATGGGGTCTTGAATGTGAAGGTTGTCATCGTCTTTTTCTCCTGATGCAGAAGTATTCTGGGTTCAGAAATGAGAACTTGAGCTGAGCCCCGGTGGCGCAGTGGTTGTGTGCGGGACGGCGGCCCACAGGGTTGGCAGTTCAAATCCAGCAGCAGCTCTCCAGGAGCAAGGCTGGGCTTCCTACTCCCTCCAGGGCAGTGATGCGAAAGTAAAAAATAAAAAGAAATGGGGACTTGGAAAATATATTAAACAGTAGAAAGAAGCAGATCTCTTTGAAGGATAAAAGTATCATGTCAAATGTCATCACTGTCTAAGTTTTCTAGGGCTGCAGTCGTGGAATGGTTGGCAGGAACGAACAGAAATGTATTTGCTCGCAGTGCCAAAGGCCCCATCCAAATCAGGCTTGGTCTCTGTCACTTCTAGGCGCCTCTCTCAGGGTTCCTGGCTCCCACCAGTGATTCCTGGCATTCCTGTGGGCTCCGTGGACTCTCTCTTCCCCCTGTGTGTCTCTTCTGGGTTTCTCATTGCTCAGATGTGGTGGGGCTTAGGATCCACCCTATGATATAATCTCATTAAGGTAACAAAAGGAAAAAAACCCTTTCCAAACACAGCCAGAGGCACGGGATCAGGATTGCGACACACGACACATTTGTTGCTGTCGTTGTCTTGGGGGGAGGGAACAAAATTCAAGCATAGTAACCACTTGGAATACAGACGGCTTATCCCAGAGCCTTTCCCCCTCATACATAGGCTTTCTTTCTATAAGAATCTGGTACAGCGGTAGGAAATGTGATACCAAAGTGGGATAAAATCCTGGACTGAGCCCTGGTGGCGTAGTGGTTGTGCGCGGGACTGCGGCCCATTGGGACAGAGGTTCAATTCCAGCTCACAGGAGCAAAGGCTGGGCCTCCTACACCCACCACCAGGGGGCAGTGATGCCTAAAAAAAAATTCTGCTTCACTCCCACTCTTTTAGGTCACATTGATTGACACTCATGTCAAACGTCTTAGCTGTAGTAACGCACTAAGTTCTCCTAACAATCCTATTCAGTCCCCTGTCCTATCAAAGATGATCGAGGCACAGTCCAGCTCAATGACTTACCTAAATTCACAGAAATAGTAGGTGACAAATGAAAACCTTGACCCCAGGAATCTGAAGCCGGAGCCTGCAAGCTCAGCCACTGTGTCGTCGTTTTCCGCTCACTCTTCCCTCTCAGGCCTCAGGTTAGAGGAGTGAAGAGCATGAGCAGCCCCGTGGTAAAATGCGACCTGGCACTCCGCAGGCACTTCAACAGCAAATGGGGCCTGTTTACTATTGGAAAATGAGCTTTTCTTGAAGTCATTTTATCGAGGGCTCAGACAGCTCTCATCACAATCCATCCATGCCTTCATTGTGTCAAGCACATGTGTGCATTTGTTGCCCTCATCATTTTCAAAATGTTTTCTTTCTACGTGAGCCCTTGGTATCGGCTTCCTATTTTCACCCTCCCTCCCCGACCCTTCTTCCCTCCCTGACCGCTGATAATTTAAAAATTATTATTATTATTATTATTATTGTTGGTTTTTTTTTGTGGGCCTCACTGCCCTCTGGTGGGAGTGGGAAGCCCAGTCTTGCTCCTGGAGAGCTGCTGCTGGATTTGAATCGCCAAGCCCGTGGGCCGCAGCCCCGCACTCCACCACTACGCCACCGGGGCCCAGCCCTAAAATTATTATTATTATTCCTGTATTTTTTTTGGGGGGGGGCATCACGGCTCTTCGGTGGTGGGAGTAGGAGGCCCAGCCTTTGCTCCTGTGGAGCTGGAATTGAACCTCCGTCCCAGTAGGGCCGCAGTCCTGCGCACAACCACTACGCCACCGGGGCTCAGCCCTATTATTCCTATATTACACTGACCGTCCCCCATTTGCTTTTGCTTATGCACTGATTTTGTGTTCAGTGATCTTTTCAGGAAGCTAAGCATCACGGAATGCTAGGTTATTAGAACAAAGTGTTCTTTTATTGAGGGAGTACTTGAGTAGAAGCCCAATGTCCATCTGCTACCTTAACATTTAGCATATAAATATCTGTACATAGATTTATTTCCCTATCATTAAATATAAATATATGTACATGTCTGTATTTAGGCCTCTATAAATGCCCATTGGCCTCCCAGTTCTTTCTATTTCCTTTTCCTTTCTTCTTGTTCCGTTTGACCTTCATTTGGTTTTCAGTAATTCCTCTCAGTTACATTGCCCTTGATCAAGTCCTACCAGGAATCCTGTGCCTCCTCCTCCTCCCCATCGCCATGGCTTTCAGATCACTTGTTGTTCCCTTGTCCCTGGGCTTGTTAACACCTACTTCCTCTTTCACCCCTCCCCCTCTCCCATGTCCACCCCCCACTCCCCCTTTGGTCCCGTTGTTTTCTCCTCTGGATTGTTTGTCTTGCGTATCTTATCTAGGTAGACTTATCTAGAGACAATAATAAGCAGGGAAATAGAGCAAAGCCAAACAACAAAAGAAAACAAAACAGCAACAGCAAAAAACCCCAAGGACCCCCCAAAAGAAAAGCCTATAAATAGTTCCAGGTCTATTTGTTGATCTTTAGGAGTCGAGTCTTTTGCAGTCAGGTCTGATGGGACACCATGCCCTGGCCCTAAAGTCTATTTTTTGGCCTTACCCAGGGACTTCATTGCTTTGCATTTGTTGCAAGGTCCTAGCATTCTGCCCAGTGTGGCCTCACCAGGCATGTCATGTATTTATTTATCGCTAGACATTCATATAGCACCTTCTACCATTCTATCTTTCAATTCAGTTGTAATTTTCCATTTATTTACTTTATTGATCAGTGCATTTATATATTATTATTAATGCATTTAAATTTCCATACTAGACTGTAAATTCCGGGAGGGAAAGGCTTGGCGATTGAGTATGTGCGTGGTTTACTGGAAGAACGCCCACAATCTTTGTTAAATGAATGCGCTAATGAGTGAACAAAGTCTCGTGATTCTTTCAATCCAGTTCCTTTCCCGAATTTTTAGAAATATTAGAAACAGAAGAGGGGCTGAGCCCTGGTGGGGCAGTGGTTGTGTGCGGAACTGCAGCCCACAGGGCTGATGGCTCAAATCCAGCAGCAGCTCTCCAGGAGCAAGGCTGGGCTTCCTACCCCCCCCAGGGCAGTGATGCCCAAAAAAGAAAAGAAAGAAACAGAAGAGGGAGAGTGTGATCATACGAGTGACTGCCAGTCACAGAGTGTCAAAGTCATAGCAGTGTCTGCAAGCTATGATTTAGAGGCCTCAGTACCCTTGTTCATCTCCACTTCCTTCTGGACTTCTGGCATTTTCCAAAGAGAATTGAAAGGGAATCGGTGCGGAGAAAGCCCAAGGACAGTCTTTGGCAGATCACAGCCTCACCAGGAAGCCAAAGAGAGTGGGAAGGTCAAGATTGGGGGGCATGTAGGGGCACATGAGGGGGTGGTGGAGAGGGGGTAGGAATGGAAAAACTGTTTGGGACAAGGTGTTGAATGTTTATATAAATCCTTCCCTTACTCCTTTAACAATTCCATTCTACAGATAAGAAAAGAAATTCAAAGAGGTTGTGAAACTGTAAAATCAAAGGAAAAGCAAAGCTAAGTTTATAGTCAAACCTGGCAGTTTTCTTCCAAAACCTGAGCTTCCCAATCCACAGCCCTCAAACACCTGTCCCACCCTGTTGAGGGAGGGCCTGGATTCCATCATGAAAGGCTCTTGGCCTGATCTTTTTCACAAACTCTGTTTTAGAGTCAACCCATGATGGTTGCAGTTGATAACAATGGAAACATATATTTAGTGTCATAAACACAACCTCTATAAGACCAAAAGGGAAGCATATTAAAAACAACTGGCATGTGAGATGAGTGCATCCGACTGTCCCATGCCACCGTCTCTTGCTACGGCAGTGTTTGAACACGGTAGACCAAGAATTCCTCCCCTCCAACCTCTGACCACTTCTTCTCTGGGACCATTTTCTCTGTCATTTCTGGGATCAGTTAACACTGTTTAGTTTAAAATATATACATGTATTTGTATATATGTTTAATATATGTGTTTACTATATTAATACAAATATATATATGTTATATAACAGTTAACTTTTTTTTTTTTCTTTTTTGGTTTGGGCATCACTGCTCTCCGGTGGTGGGAGTAGGAGGCCCAGCCCCACTGCTGGAATTGAACCTCCGTCCCAGTGGGCCGCAGTCCCGCGCACAACCACTACGCCACCGGGGCTCAGCCCTACAATTAACTTCTTGTTGTTGGTCAACCATGAGCTCCTAGCTGTCAGAACTATTCCAAAAAAATAGGGACCATTGCCAACCACGGGACCAACCTGCATTGTAGGCCTCTCTCTAAGTTTCTGTTTGCCTTTGAAGGTGTGCGCTACTTTCACAAGTTGGTGGAAGAGAAACTCAAGGCTGAGCCCTGGTGGCGTAAGTGGTTGAGTGCGGGACTGCGGCCCGCGGGCTTGGCGGTTCAAATCCAGCGGCGGCTCTCAGGAGCAGCACTGGGTAGCGCCCACGACCACCAGAGGGCAGTGATGCCACCCCCCCATAAAAAGAGAAGCTCAAAGGACACAGTGTTTCTTGGAGTTGCAAAACAGCACGATGCCCAACCCTCTTCCAGGACGAGCAGGAGCCTGGACGCCAGGGAAGTCACCAAGGCCCAGGAAAATCATTTAAACCCAGCCCTTTGGATCAATGTGCGGGGGTTTGACTGCCCAGACCTCCCCCTCTGTGGCAATCTGAAGAGCTGTGTCCCAGATGAGAGGGTGAACTTCATCAAGAAGACAGTCGTCCACCTGACCAATCTCTTTTGGGCTCCCCGTCCCCAACTAAGCATCTTTTAGCAAAGCTCATCCTGAAACACCAGTCAGAGTCTCCAGGACTCAAGTGGCCTCTGTGGGGCCCCTCCAGCCTCTCCTGGCATCTGGGTTTCTGCCTGATTCTCACCTTCACCAAGAGGCAGCTTTTTAACCACCCTGTAGCCCTCTCTGAAACCATGGACCGGCTGAGCCCCGGTGGCGTAGTGGTTGTGCGCGGGACTGCGGCCCACTGGGACGGAGGTTCAATTCCAGCAGTGGGACTGGGCCTCCTACTCCCACCACCGGAGAGCAGTGATGCCCCCCCGCCCCCCCAAAAATAAAATAAAATAAAACCATGGGCCAAGTGGAAATACTAAAGCTTCTTTTAATTAATTTTCTTTAAAAAGGACATCTTTTTTTTCTACAGAAAAATAAAACCTGGTATGTGGGAAGGGGATATGGGAGTTCATGTAAGTTAATTAGTTCTCATGCTTCATGTAGTATAGTTAAGATTAGTATCTAATGGTAACAAATTCAGGATGCTGTTATGTGATGGGAAAATGATGATCACAAGAAAATGCCAAACAGAACCGGGGTGGTGGTTGCCTCTGGGGAAGGGAGCTGGTGAGAGGAGAGAAACTTTCATTTTTTATGTTTGACCTTTGAACAGTCCCCCACCCACCCCCCTAAAACTAGTGCTCTTTTGTTCTGTAATTCTTCTAGAAATTAACTTTCGATTGTGATCTAGGTGAAAGTTTATCCAGCAGCGTGGTTTTCCATTCAATAATTCACACACACGGCTTTGGGACTCGAATCACAATCCCCACAACACAACAGTGCTCTCCCCGTTGTTCTTCCTCTGTCCCCCATTTCCTCCTGCCCTTCTTCCCCGTCCTTCCTGCCTCCTGAGTGTCCTCACTGGGCACAGTCTGCCCTCTGGCTCTTCTGTCCTGAATTGGTCTGAGGATGGAGGCGGTCCTGGTGTCTTCACCCCAGAGGCCCATCAGGTGGCATTACATGGTCAAACAGTCCGTTCTAGGTCCGAAGGGATCTAGGAGACATCGTCCCGTGAGTCCTACCAGCCTTTTTCGGATCAAAGTCTGAACTTCTTTTCGATCTTTAGTTTGATTCCCCCGCCCCCCACCCCCAAGTTAGTCTGGGTTGACTAGAGAAGCAAATTCATAGGCACTCATATATGTGGAAGAGAGAACTTTCTATCAAAGAGTAAGTGTATAGTAAGAAAACATCCCAGCCCAGTCCAGTCCAAGTCCATAAGTGGGATATCAGCACCTCTATCCAATACCAGTCTGTAAATCCTCTTCAGACTCGTGCAACACATACAGATATGCCGAGTGCATATGTATGGATTGTGGTGAGAGCTGTAAGAGCCCCCAATAAAATGACTTAAACAAACTGTGGCGGTCATGTGCTCATGTTAATTTCATGAGTGAGATGTTGGGGTGGAGTCTAGCCTGTTCATCTGGAGATAGCCATGGAGTAGCCAATGAGGCCTCCGTGTGGGCCTGGCTTTCTCCTGAGACTTCTGGGAAATCTCACGATATTTCCCTCATGGAGATGATATGGGAGTTAGTTTCAGAGACAAAGAACTACGGACAAGACAAGATGACAGCGTCCCAGGAGCTGGAGGAGCTGGAGGAGAAGCCACACGGCCTTGTCCTGATGGAACCAGACCTCTGAAGCTGGAGAAGCCACCTGGAGACCCCTGTCAGCACTGGGTTGCTTCTGCCACCACTGGATGCTGTTGATGGACCCTGAGCCCTGGAATCAAGGAGCCATGAGGGAACTCCTGCCGGTGCTGGGACTCTGTACCCACTGGCTTGTGACTTCGTGAATTGGAAGGAGACTTTATAGTCCGGTATTGGGCATATGGGCTAATATAGGACTTGTGACTTTGCACTGGACTGAGTTGGTATGCTTTCTTAATGTTTTCTTAATTCCTCTTATATATAAACTGTACCCTTATATCCATATGCATGTCTATGGGTTTGTTTCTCTAGTCTACCCGGACTAACACACAAACCAAACCCTTCTTTCAGAAATTAAGTATGAGGGTCAGTCTAACAGTATTCCAAGGAATCTTTATTTTATTTTTCTTGCAGAGTGACTGGTGGTTTTGAACTGCTGATTCTGTGGTGACCAGCTCAATGTGCAGTATTTTATTTTTTCACTCCAAGGAATCCTGGTGACAGGGCACTGCCACAAGGTGATGCTTCTAGTCTACCAGTCCCTCCTTGGGAGGATGAGGAAGCTGTCTGCTCACCTTCACGGCATCTTGACGGCTCTGGGGGGATTCCACTTGGTAGCTGTGGGGACTCAGGGTCCACTTCACACACCCACGGGTTTATTCCAAACAAAATGTGCTCGAACACGTGCAAGCCTTAGATAACTGCAGACAAGTTCTTGTTTCAGTCTCGTTCCGTCCAAATGCCCAAGCCACTGCCGTGAAGTCAGTGATTCTGACCCCTAGTGACCCGTGGGACAGTGGAGAAAAGCTTCATAAGGCTTCTGAGACTGCAGGTCTTTCTGGGAACATGTCACTCTCCTCTTTCCCCATGGAATGACTCGTAAATTGGAACCAAACATGCAATTAACAGGTCAGTGCTCAACCCACTGCACCACCACGAAACCTTTAGTCTCACGAGGGTATGTTTCAGATAAATGAAAATACAAATGTCCAGTTCAGTTCAAGGCCAAAAGGTCACCTCAGGTTATGCTATCTGTGATCATGCAGCTCATGAAGAGGCTCCAGAAAAAGGGAAAGCTTCCTTGGTAAGAAAAAGGCCGAGACTTCCTTATTTGCCCTCTGCTTTAAAAGAGACTTACAGAAAATAAAAAATCAGACCTTGACAAGAAAAAAAAAAAAAGAAAAAGGCTGAGGAAATGTCCGTCACAAGGAGGCACCTGCTTTTTCTTTGAGGGAAGCCAGGCTGTCCTATGGGAATCTCACGGGGGACTCTTACCCCGTCTCCCCTGCAGCCCCGATCTTGTCCCTCTGGACTAGTCTTTCGTTCCAAAGCTCAAAGGACGTTTAACAACAATCTCGAGTCTCCTGCAGACGTCCAAACAGCCGTTCTAAGACGGCGCGAATCTGGGAACGTAGACTTCCTTGAGGAAGGGGTAGAGAGGTGCAAACTGTGCCCTCAGAAGGGCCTACCCTTGGATGGAGGCTGCGTCAAGAAACCATCGCTAGCTGAGCAATGGGGTGCTTTCGTTTAAGAAAGGTTCCTGACAATGCTCTTTCTTCTTTACCCCTCGTATGTCCGCAAGGAGGATGCTCGGTAGGAGTTCCACCTCTGGGTTTTCTTCCTCCAGCTTTGGAAGATCGGGCGATGTGATGGAAAACAAGACTTCCTACAGACACGGGGCCAGGCAGAGCAGCGTCTCTCTTCACAGACTCCCAAAGACAGGTTACGTGAGGACCCGAGATCATCACCCCTCCAACCTCACCCCCCAGCAGGCAGGGAAGACTCAGCCCCCTGCAGTGCCACCCTGGGGCAGGATCCGCTAACTCTGAACCTCTTCAGCACGGTCCAGAGTGGATGTGGTGGTGGTGGGGGGGGCACTGCAGAGGATTGTACTAGGTGACCCTGAACACCCCATAAGACCCAGGGCTCCTTCCTCTCCTGGCCGGCAGTGGCACCCACTTGACCTTGGCTCATTGTCACTTTGTGTCCCAGCAGCTGCCCAAAGGGCGGTGCAGCCATAGCTCTGGAGTGCCACTCACTGGCAGCCAGGAGGCCCGGAAACTGGCATTCCCGGCACAAAGGCCTGTTGCTCTTTGACCCCGGCCCCTCCCGGGGAGCCTGGTCCCGCCTTCCTCCTTCCTTTCTTGCCTGCTTTCCTCTATCTCCGTTCCCTACCTCCTCACTTCCTTCCATGCCTTTGGGCTGACTGGTGATTCTTTTTTTTTTGGCCCCCAGCTTCTTGCCCACACCAACCCTTCCATGCTATCGTCAAGCCCTGCTTCCTGCACATCGCCCGACCCGGACACGGAGAACCCAAAGAAGAAGGTCCAGTGGGCTTCCGGGAGGAGAAGGACATCATCCACAGACACAGAAGCCAAGGCGAACCCTGACCTCTCCAAATTGCCAAAGTCCCGGAGACCCAGCCGGCTGACGGTGAAGTACGACCGGGGGCACCTCCAGCGCTGGCTGGAGATGGAGCAGTGGGTGGATGCCCAGGTCCAGGAGCTCTACCGGGTGAGCCCCCCTGGTCCAGAGTGGATGTGGTGGCGTGGTGGTGGGGGGGCGAGGGGAGGGGCTTCAGAGGATTGCACTAGGTGACCCTGCAAACCCCATAAGACCCAGGTCTCCTTCCTCTCCCGGCCGGCAGTGGCATCCTCTTGACCTTGGCTCATTGTCACTTTGTGTGCCAGCAGCTGCCCAAAGGGCGGTGCCAGGGGGCCCGCCAGGGTCCTGGAGAGAGCCTGGGGAGACCCCAAGGGAACTGGGGGACCCTGTAAGATGCTCCCATGGCCACGGAGATTTTCCTAACAGGAGGAGGAGGAAGCAGGGGTTTGGAGTGCAGAGATCTGTCTCCTGCTGCTCCTACGTTGGCCTCTCCCTTTGGCCTGTGAACTGGGACAGGGTTTTGAACACCTTGAGCCTTTGCTCGCTCGTCTGTAAAGTAGGCGGATCCAGGCTGCCTCCGCTCCTTCGCAGAACGTTGTGAGGCTTGTGTGAGCTGGTCGAAGGGAAAATGCTTTGAGAAGTATAAAAAGGTCAGGCGACTTTTCTCTACCTTGTTGCTGTTGAGAATACACGTAGCGAGACAGATAGCATCCAGGCCGATTCCCTCGAGGAGAGTCTTTTTTAATCTTTTGTATCTGATGAGCGCCAGTGAACATTTCAGTTCCTCCGTCATGCTGGCCAATAGACCCTTTCCTTCATCTCAGAAAGAACGAGGCCGAACCCGAGTGTGAGAGTGACCCAGACACCACCTCCACCAACCCCACTGCCATGGAGTGATCCCAGTTCAGGCTCCTCTAGGTGTGACAAAGAGAAACTGAACGCCTCGGGGGGTGGGGGTGGGAGTGGGCGCTGTTCTTGGCTGTCACCCAAACAGGAGTTTCCCAAACCACAGCTCGTTAAGCGGGTAGAGAGCCTCCTCTGTCTTCCTCCCAGTGCCTGGTGGGTCAAAGGACTGGCCCTGCAGTTAGTTAGCAGCCCGTCTGGTCTTGGAAAGGGTCATAGATTGGTGCCCCTGGTTCTTAAGGTCATAAGACCCATCACTTCAACGGCAAGAATAAAATTTTCTGCACTTAATATACAGTGGGCCCAACACTGAGACTTGACATGCAGTATGTCCTTAAAGCTTCCCCCAGCTCCACTGGGAAGGAACCGTGGATTGAGTATCTGGCCCAAGGTTCTGTCTCTAGGCAGGGGTGGAACCAAGGTTGCCTCCAGCTAGGCTCTGGTTGCAGAGAGTGAATGCTTCTCCATGCGCCCAGTGGCTCTTGCCCAGACCTCAAGTGCTTGGTGTGTGTGTGTGTGTGTGTGTGTGTGCCCCTTCTTTTCTCCTCCTTCTTGACTCACTGGATATTTTCTCTTTGGGGAAGCCAGGGCCCGTGAGTCCTTTCTTTCTGAGTAAGGGTTGTCAAAGTGGCTCCGTGGTCAGGGGTGGGAACAGTGGCAGATGTGGCCCTGTCTAGCCTGTGAGGTTCATTGGGTGATTGTCATCTGTTTGGTCCATGTGTTGCCCGTGTCCCCAGCAGCATCCTGAGCTGACGCATGGAGGGTGTGTCGACGCCTTTGAGGCGGGAACAGAAAAGGGACGTTTGTCTCAGTCGGTCTCTGCTTTTACGTGGCTGGACACCTTCTTCCCCCTGCCCTCTGCTATTTTCGGCACCCTCTTTGTCTCGTCCGAGAACTAGTTTCCACTTCCGATTTCTGCGTCCTTGCATGACCAAGCTAGTGTTTCAAACACCTCAGGGAAAAATCCTTTCAAACGTCTGACCGTTGCCAAAGAAACTTGTTTTGCAAGATCCAGGTGAGTGTGTGTGGGGCAGCTGTACAGTAATGAGACCATAACATTGGAGAACGAGACCTGTGGGAGGACCACTCCCAGGCAATGACCGGAATGAAAGGCCTGGCCTGTGGTTGCCATGGCAATCGTCCAAAGGTGCCAGGTGGCAGCTTCTCTCCCAATCCTTGCTCTTTTCAGCAGGAAGTAGCTGCGGGCCTGGGAAAATCCCAGTTAACTGGTCATCTTGGGCACAGGTCAAGGAACGCCGTCTTCAACTGCCTCTGTCCCAGCTTCAGCTCAGGGCGAGAGCCCTGCCCTGCCCACCAGGGCTCGGGCTCCGCATGCCCATCTTTTCTGACACCCACGAGGACGCCCCCCGGTGCTTCCTGTCATGCGCTTCCTGTAGCCGAGCTCTTTCTTGTTTGAGAGGCCTGCCTCTTCTCCCCGAGCGAGCACACCATCCTGCGAGCTGGAGAAACCCACGCAGGGTCGGAGCCCTGGAACTCTCGTCCTGAGATGGAAGGTGGACGTGGCTCTAAGCGCCCAAGAGCCTCTCTTGTTTTAAGGAGATCCTTGCCCAACAACACGCTACTCTCTGCATTCTCATCATGACGCCGCCTGTTGGTTCAATGGTGCCGAGTGTAGCTTCCTTTCTTGTGGTCGTTGCATAGTTTCATGTCAACTTGACACATTGAAGTGTAGGGGTGGAGTCTAGCCTATCAATCAGGTCACGAGCTGATGGTGACTCCTTGTGGGCATGGCCCGGGAACCTCTCTCTCTCTCTCTCTCTCTCTCTCTCTTCACTTTCCTCCTGGCCGACCCCGATGGTCACCAGCCCCCTGGAGATGTGTCCACCACCACTGGGTCCACAAGACCTTGCACCCACTGGCCTATGATATTCCAGGGTTTTGCGTCATTGCATGTGGCTGCGTGAGTCACATAAGGGACTCATGGACGAGCGTGGGACTTAAGGACTTGAGTTGGACTCAACTGGAAGATTTGCTCGCTATATAATGGCTAACTGATATAAAACTCTCCATCCCAGTGGGCCGCAGTCCCGTGCACAACCACTACGCCACCGGGGTTCAGCCTTATAATATTTGTTAAAATAATGCTGTGAGTTCATAAAAACAGCAAACAGCCAGAAATTAAAACAAAAGCCTTGTAAATTCCCAACTAAAATCCAAACGTGTCTAACGTATTCATTCGTTAGCGAAAGGCCCAAGTGCAAACCAATGGGCACTTGTCTGTTATCAGAATTGTGGAGTTTGCATTTTGTACCCTTCTGTCAATCAAGAAAAACACTTCCTGAATATATGTATCAGAGAGATGGAAAGAAGGATGAAGTCAAAGAGCTGAGACCGTACTTTCAAAGAGAAGCTTGAGAAGACAAAGTTAAATATCATAATGAAGCATGCAAAGAACTAGAGTTAAAAGTCACAAAGCCCAGGGCTGAGCCCCGGTGGCGTAGTGGTTGTGCGCGGGACTGCGGCCCACTGGGATGGAGGTTCAATTCCAGCAGTGGGGCTGGGCCTCCTACTCCCACCACCTGAGAGCAGTGATGCCCAAAAAAAAAAAAACTAAAAAAAAAAGTCACAAAGCCCAAAATGCTTAGCATATCTCAAATTGAAAGAACTCTAGGAAGTATTCAAGCCTCAAGTCTCAACATTGAAAGATTTTTATGGGCAAAATATTGAATGATTCAGGAAGCATCAAGAGAAGATGGAAAGAATACAGGGGGAGCTGAGCCCCAGTGGCGTAGTGGTTGTGCGCGGGACTGCGGCCCACTGGGATGGAGGTTCGATTCCAGCTCCACAGGAGCAAAGGCTGGGCCTCCTACTCCCACCACCTGAGGGCAGTGATGCTCCCCCCCAAAAAAAGAAGAGAAAAATGTTTCCAAGAATGGAGTCACAGATTCGATGACTTGACAAATGTACTAAGCGTACTGGCGAGTTCTTTGAAGATAATAAGGTTGTTGGGAAAAAAAATGAAATGAAATACATAGCTTTGAAAATAAACTTTTGTTTTGTGGGGGGCGGGGTACCTACACAGAGTCACTGTCCCTAAAAGAACTAGGCAGTTGACATTCAACCATTTCAAGAGGTCGTATTTGAGCGAGGACCAATGGTACTGAAGAAAGAAGTTCAAGCTTTCACTGAAAGCATTAGTCCAAAACAAGGTTCCTGGAATTGATGAGATACCAATGGAAATGTTCCAACACACTTAGGAAGCACCTGAAGCACTCAGTTTTCTATGCCAAGAAATCTGGAAGATAACTATTTGGCTAACT